>SJYC01016801.1:0-25023 GCA_006408675.1 Madoqua kirkii
TTTAAGGTACAGACTGTTGAAAGTGAGTAAAAACCAAGAGACTTTTAGAAATGATCAAATAGATTTAACAAAGAGTCTAACAGAATTTCCAGAACTGAGATATAATCATTTAAACAAGAAAGATAATACATATGTTAAATAGTTGATATGACATAGTTCCAGAAAGGATTTAAAGAACTGAGAAATAGGCATGAAATGATTACCTGGAACATGGCACAAAGAGACAGATGGAAAATATCAAAGAGAGGTTAAGATTTATAGAAGCTAGAGTGAAGGAACGTAATATACATTAATCAAGGTTCCATAAGAAAAAATACAGAATGTAGGAAATTTGATGTTTGAAGAAATACTAGCTGAGCAATTTCCAAAATGGAGGAGAGACTTCAATGATCAAGTATGAGAAGTCAATAAAGCCTAAGCAATATATATTTTAACAGATCCATGCCTACATGTATTATAGTAAAACCACAAAACAGCGAAGAAGGACGTTAAAAACATCCGGGAAGAAACGACAGATTATCACAAAGAGCCTAATAACTGACTTCTCAGTAGCAACAATGAAAGTTAGACCTTAGAAAAATATCTTCAAAATGCTAACACAAAATAACTGTCACTCTAGAATTAATTACCCAGAAAACCTTCTCTTTTGTGAATGTGGGTGAAATACAGACATTTTTAGTTGAATAAGAGCTGAGACAGTTTACTACCAACAAATCCAAACTAAAGAAACTGCATTATGACTTTAAGTCAGGCAGAGAGGTAATGACCACAGAATGAAAGACTGAAATGCAGGAACCTGCACTGAGCAAAGATACTGGATGTAGAGTTGAAGGATTCTCAGGTCTCTGTGTTGTTTGACAACTGGGTGAAGATATTGTGAAACTTTATAATATGCCAAAGTAAGTATGGATGGTAAATTGAGGTAACCTCTTTAAAAAAGTAGACATTAAGAAGTAGAAGGTTGTAAACCGACAGGCTTGGTCTAATGGATAAATAGAGAACACTTCAAGACTTCGCTGGTGCCCAGGGGTTAAGACTCCACGGTCCCAATGCAGGCGCCACAGCAGTTTGATCCTTGATCAGGGAACAGTTCTGAAGAACTGGCAGGAAGATTTAACCTACCATGATGTAACAAGGTCAGAAAGCTGTTGTAATTAAGCCAGTGTGGTTTTAACAGGGAGGTAGAAAAATTGACTAATGGAAACACCAGAGAAGCCGCATCCACACGTCTCTGCAGAGTGGGCACATTCCAGAGTCCCACAGGTCAGCAGCCAAAGGTTGGTCCCGTTGAGAATGGAAGCAGGGACCATTTTTGTTTCCATGGGGAAATGAATTGTGTTCATATCTATGCCACACAAAAATCAATTACAGATGGGTTACAGGTGGAACTTAAATGAGAAGTTTAAATGAGAATTTATGCTCATCAAAGCACATTTAAGGTGTAAAGGGAGAGAAAAGAGAAGGCACAAAGCTGAAACAGGTGTTTGTAAAATATTTGATATACTTGACAAAGACCTAGGTCTAGGTTCCAGAACATATCAAGAAATTCTTAAAAGTGAATAAAGAAAAAGTAACAACTCAATAGGAAAAATGGGCAAAGGACATGAAAAGGCATTCCCAGAAGCAGAAAGCTGCACAGTGAATACATCTTTGAGAAGAATGTAAATTGGTACAGTCATTTTGGAAATCAGTTTGGCAAGATCTACTAAAATTGAACACAAGCTTGTATCCTTTAACCTGATGTAGAGTGTATACCCTAACCTTCTGGTGTGTCCACTAAGGACGCTTTTGTCCTCGTGTGTCACAGGACATAAAAGTGTTCTCTTTAATATTGTTTGTTCCAGAGGGAAAGTAAACAGTTTATCAACAAGAAAATAGTCAGATTCTGTTGCAGTTCACCCTCTATAGCTATGAACATAGTGGATAAATCTCACAGTTGTAATGTTGAGGGTGAGGAAAACAACAAAACAAAACAGAAAAAGACACTATACGCTTTCATTTATATGAAGTTTGAAAACATACAAACCTGTAGGTTAAATGGATTATGATACAGACCATTGTTAGATAAATCTCACAGTTGTAATGTTGAGGGTGAGGAAAACAACAAAACAAAACAGAAAAAGACACTATACGCTTTCATTTATATGAAGTTTGAAAACATACAAACCTGTAGGTTAAATGGATTCATGATACAGACCATTGTTGTTCAGCCACTCAGTCGTGTCTGACTCTTTGTGACCCCATGAATTGCAGCACACCAGGCTTCCACGCCCTTCACTATCACCCAGAGTTTGCTCAAAATCACATCCATTGAGTCAGTGATGCCATCCAACCATCTCATCCTCTGTCACCCCCTTCTCCTCCTGCCCTCAGACTTGTCCAGCATCAGAATCTCTTGTGACAAGTCAGCTCTTCACATCAGGGGGCCAAAGTATTGGAGCTTCAGCATCAGTCCTTCCAATGAATATCCAGGGTTGATTTCCTTTAGGATTGACTAGTTTGATCTCCTTGCAGTCTAAGGGACTCTGAAGAGTCTTCTCCAACATTGCAATTCAAAAGCATCAATTCTTTGGCACTCAGCCTTCTTTATGGTCCAGCTCTCACATCCATACATAACTACTGGACAAACCATAGCATTTATAAGTAAATCTGTAGATAAAGGAAGGGAAAGAAGGAGCACAAACTCAGGGTAGCGGTTGCCCCCACAAGGGTGGGTGGGGGCGGTGGGGGCGCTGTTGAACATCCCTGGCTTCCTGAGAAGTTTGCCCAGAAGAGCTGGACTGCCTGCCTACTAACTAGCACTTGGACCAGAGGACTATCTCCCCACAGTCAGAGTACTTCTGGGGTGGGGCAGTACAGAAAGTGAGAAAACCCACTTGGGGAACTTTCCCCTGTTGGATGTGTGACTAGGAGGAGTGTTGTGACTGGCAGGACATCACCAGCATCCCTGTGCCTGATTCAATGCAGTATCAGTACCACTGGATTCAGTTCAGAAACATTTACTATATACACCCCAGCCATGTGGTGGGCATGATGTTAGGGACCTGGACCTCCAAGATTAATAAAAGATACGGAGGTGAGTAGCAGGAGGGGCGGAAACAAGGCAGACAGGTCAATTGGCAACAAAAAGTCTTGGGTGGATTTCTGACAAGGAGTCCTTTGGTCCAGTAGGGACAAGTGGTGGGGAGATTGGGGGAGATTATGCTTCTTGAAGCTGAGTCTTGAAGGAAGAGTGGAAGTTAAATAGAGAACAGAGGGTTCGTTCCAAGCAGAGTTTGGTTGTAAAGATACACAGAGGAGATGAGTGCTGTTCTGGAGCCTATACCTTGAGTGGGAGAGAGAGAGGAGGCTAAGAGTGGAGTTGGACTCCACATCATGCAGACATGGGGACCCTCCCCATGCAGGTAGGGAAAATGACCGGACTGGTGCCCCTAGAACCCCCTCCTAGACAAAAGCAAGGAGGAGGCTGCGGCAGTGGTCCAGGTAAAGACAAGGAGGTAGGGAAGGGTGGTAGAGATGAAGACAAGGAGGTGGGTCAAGAAATATGGCGGTTGGTTGACTGCAGACCAATTCTGTAGACAGCAGTCAGCATCCTTCATCCAGTCCTGGGATTTGCTAGTGGGGAGTGGGCACACAGGAGAGATCCCCTTGCATTTTGAGTGCTTTGCAACATTAGTTTGCAAATGCAACACTTGGCCCTCAGTACATTTATGGCACTGTGGTTCTGTCACATTCATACTAAAGCTCAGCAGCATAGCTGAAATATGTCTTTGTGACAAAAATACTCTTCCTTGAGAAAATTCAGCTTCCAGTATAGTGCTTCCAAGATTAGTTCATACAAGAGGCAGTGAATGATCACTATAATTATAACATCGTGCCCATAAGGCTGGCTTGGTTGGATCTTCAGGTTTTCTTTGCTGCTTACAAGAAGTACTTTTTATAATTTTATCATCTAAACAAGGTTAGCATGTCTTATTTGTAATTGTAGTTGAGAACTGTGTTTCATGCACGCTGTGTTTTTTCATGGAATATTTTCAGAAGCAGGAATAAATATTTGCGTTTGTGGCTTGATGCTCAGAAGCATTAGTTAAATGACCTTGGTCCCATTTTTGTGACTGGAAGGCAAAAGGGAGGTCACAGAGCTCGTTCTTAGGTTTGATTCATACCTTGGCTGGAAGGCAATACCTTCAGGACAGAGAAGACCCTGCACTTCTGAGGGTGGGGTGACCACTCCCTGGTGGTCAAATCCAGATCTACCTTCCCCTCCACGCTTCCAACTCAGAGTAGCTGACAGGTGAGGGAAAACAAGAGTTGCCTCATTGATTTATTGTCCAAGATGCCTAAGAAGTGGTTCAGCTGAGACGATGCCTCAAAAAGGAGTTTAGACAAACCACCAATTAATTTGGTTAAATAACTTTAATTTTTTCCACTTCTGAATTAAATAGTTTTAAAATGGAATTAGCCAAACAGCATTTTTAAACCATTGTTTAAATAACAATAGCAAAAGATCAGATGAAACTACCGCCTTTTATAGTGTAGTTATCCCCTAAGATTTAAGTAAGAGAGCTTCTGAGCCTCAGTAATTATTGCCACTAAATCTTTAGTCCCAACTAACCAGCACGCCCCTAAGATTGCTTTAAAATTAGGTTCTTAATGAGGTTGTTCATGACCACCAAAACAATCACTTTCTCTTTTTCTTTAAGAGCATTTTGCTAGCCAGATTATAAACAGAAAGGTTTCCATTTCAGGCACACATGAGAACTCATTAACAATGAAAGTCCCGTTAAATTCTGCGTGGCTTTCTTATCCCTAGGTGACCAGCCTGCTGGGATGATCCCTTTCGTTGTGCCTTCACAGGGTGTGGAAGTTTGTTCACCAGGTTTCTCCATCTGCTTCCCCACGGCCAGCAATCCCTAGCTCCCCAGGCCAGCCGGAACTGAGTCTTAGTTCAAAGATGCTGTGCGGTTGCTGAATCAGACCAGACCCTAGAGCACTTATGAAGCACCAGCTGCAGCTTCAGTGTTTATATTGTCCCCAGCGGCACCTGGTCCTGGGTTCAAATCCTGACTCTCCTACACACAAGCGGAGAGCCTTGGGCAAACCACTTGAACTCGCTGATCTTCAGTCACCTGTTCCGTAAAAAGGAGATAATAACATGGTTGTGAAAGCACAATTCAACAGTTTGCAAAAAGCACAGTGCCTAACTGAGCAAACATTCAGTAAATGTTAGCTATTTGCATGAATGTTGAGCAGGTTAAGAATGTCATCTTTGTAAGTCTTTTAACTTTTTGGTTTAAACAGAGAATAATCTATTGCTGGAAGTTAAAGGAAAGTTAGTTCTACATTTCAAAGGTGTCCCTTACACTTTTAAATCTATCTATCTATCTATCTATCTATATATGCATTTTTAAAACTTTTTTTTTTCCTTTTAGGCCAATTGTATCTGAGAGAAACGAACTTCTCATTCAGTTTTTATCAGATTTAAGTTTAACTGCAGATGGATTTATCGGTCACTACAAATTCAGGCCCAAAAAATTGCTGACAACAACTGCACTGCCTGTTACCACCACCTTTCCAGCGACTACAAGTAAGCCTGCTTTGAAATTTCTACTCAGACTTGAGGAGTATAAGAAAAATTATTCTGAAGTGGGCGGGGAGTGGGGAGCCTGATTAAGAGGAAAATACTTGAAACTAAAATAAGTTAAATAAGACAAAAACTTACATAAGAGAATAATATGATTCCATGAATGAAAGAAAGTATAAGATATAAGAATGCTTATAAGATAATTTTAAAATGTTATCCAAGAAAATTATGGTCACTTAAAAATACTAGGAACCCTATTATAAGGAGAAATCATAACAAGCCTGATTTTTCGTTCTTCGCATTTATAAAATCATGTTTTTCTTTTTATTACATAGAACTGTAGTATTTGGGGTTAAAATTTCAGGGCCCTGATTCCTGCCTGTTTTCATTTCTGCCAGTATTTGGACTTTGTTGTGGGGAGGGGTATGATCCAAAATGTGCCATACAAAATATATTATTTTTTTCAAACTGGAGTAAATCAAACAAAAATATTCTATGTATTGTAGACATCAGTTGGGGACCTCCGGTCTGGGTATGACCTCAGAAGTGCAAGGGCAACAGAGCGTCCTGTTTCTTGTCTCTACACCCTGTCAGCTCAGCCCACCAGGATTTCAGGCCTCCGATCTCAAAAATCTAAAAGGGAGGAGAAAAAAGTGGGAAGGAGAAATCTACGGTTAAGACATGAATTGGCCTGAAATAAGCCCAGCTGTATTGCCCATCATTTTCTGCCAGTTCACAGAGAGGGCTGTCCTGAGCAGGAGGGCTAGTTTTCTGAGCACTCCTCAAGTGTGCCACCTTGTGGCCCGGAAGTGTACTGCTGCACATCGCAGCAATATTTCTCCACTTCTCTCAGGGACCTTGGTGTCCTTATTCTTTCCAGTGAATCATCTGTCTACACCCATGTGGTGCTCCAGCTTTTATATCCAGTCCTAAACTTTCTCTGAAGTTGCAAACATGAATTTTTAATCATCTCCTACAGGTTTGCAACTGTTAGACGTTGAAATGAAAATATATCAGATTTAACTCATTTCTGTCACACTATATTCTGTCTCATTTCTGCTTCGCCACCTGTTTTCTCAAGCCTGGGCCACAGCATCTGTAGCCACACTCCTAGGGTTCCCTTGACTTCCTCTATCTTAACTCCCCACAGCATGCCCTGCCCCTTCCCCGACCCCCAACAGCGCAGACTGTGTCTTTCCCCCACTTAAATTTGTTGTCTACGCCTATGCCTTCCAATACGGTGGCCACTTTTAGATGCTTGAAATGTGATTCGTGCAACTACAGATCTGAATTTTTAACTTTAGTAAATGTAAAAAGCCTCCTGTGGCCAGCGGCCAGACCAGAGGGCAACGCAGGGGCCAACCTCCTTCACACTTGGTCCCTGGGGCCTCGCCTTCTAGCTTCATCTTTGGGCTCTACCACCTTGTTCCTTGTGCTCTAAGTATTTGGGATTTTATCCTAAGTGTGGAGGAAGCTGTTGGTGGATTTAAGCAAAGTTCAGGATTAGATTCTCACTTAATGTTGAGAATTCACCTCACTCAGATGTTGATGAGACATTGAACAGGAGCAGGAATACAATGGTACCATCTGATTTTGTGATGTGGAGGCTGCCGGACACCCTGGCAGGGGTTGTGTGAGCCGAGGGCTGCAGGTAGAAGCTGGACAAGGGCGAGGGGGCGTGTGGAGCGTGGCAAGGAAATGAACATCATGTCCAGCAACTCAGTCTGAGGGTTCGGCCCTGAGGAAGGGAGGTAGAGAGCCTGCATGTTTGAAGGTGGTAAAGCTAAGGGGAAGTTGCTTGCGAAGAGGGAAAACAGAAGGGCGGAGCAAGGGAATAAGTGAGGAGGAAATTTCCACAAAGATGGGAGGGTCTGGCCTCCAGAGGGCGTGCAGAAGGACAGCTCTTAGGCCAGAGGTAGGCAGCCTCCTCTCTTAGGAGAGGAAGGATGTGAGGGTACAGATGGAGACAGCTCGGAGGTCTGGTGGAGGACGTTTTGTTCTGTGATCTTTGTTCTCACCAGAAAATAGGCAAGGTCACTCGCTGAGAACAAGAAAAGAGGTGGGAGCCCTGGGGGTTGCGAGGCAGTTTGTCACTTGGATGAGGGTCTGTTTCTGTTCTCAGCTGTCTGTGAGCAGGCACAGAAAGAGAAAAGCACAGAAAGAGAAAAGAGTCTCCCATTGGACTCCTAAAGGGCAGAGGGCAGAGTGGAACAGGCATGTAAGTATTGTTAAGAAAGTGACTGAACTAATGGACCATGAAAACTACGTGGAGAAGCTAAGGAATTAAGATGGGCCAGGGCGATGGAGTGGGAAATAGGAGAGGGGCCAGTGTATTGAACCTCTAAAGACAGAAGGACTCAACGACTGAACAGAACTGAAAGGAGAGGTATTTCTGTTGGATGAAGGATGAGAGATTGGTGATGAGACTTCAGCAGCAGGACACGTGAGCTTGGGACTGAGGGGTGAAGATGGACCAGAGGGAACATCTGAGATGCAGAGGGTGTTGAGGCTGCAGCCAGAGAGTGATCGTCCCCAAGGAGGGAGGACCCACCGAGATGCTTGAGGGAGCATGTGAAGAGGAAAGCTGAAAACCTCGTGCCACACTTGAGTGTGCAGGGCAGCAGAGAGCAGACAGGAAGATGAAGAGTGTCAGGGTGGGCCACCCACCCAACCTCCAGACTAATGTCCTGAGGCCAAGAAGGAGCTGGTTTCAAGTGGTCCACGAAGAAGATGCTCTTTCATCAGACAAGAGAACCACTAAGAACTTAGTTTGGGGCTCAGCGAATTAGATGAATTTAGGTCCCCAACTTTTACAGCAATATTCCCTCTAAATGCTTTCTGAGCTCTTTCTCTATTATATATATATATATGCTATTATGTATATTTTAACATTAAACTGTGTATATTTTTAATATTGTAATCCACTTTAGATCCTTTTGGAGATAAGTAGGGATACAAATTAAGAGTAAATTCACAGAAGGGTTAGCAGAACATATTAGAAGGGCAAATTCTTACCCAGTATGTACAGCTCTATGACAGTGGTTCTGTTTAGTTCTTCCTAACATGTTGCCACATGTAAAGGAATCATCACCAAATGTTTTGGAAACATTTTTAATGATGAAAATGAGGATTAAATATTTTCATTTCATTTCATAAAGATTAAATATTATCATCATATCACAGCTTTCCAACCTTGGCACTATTTACATTTTTGCCAGATAATTCTTTGCTGTTGGGGGCTGTCCTGTTCACTGTGAAATGTTGAGCACCATCACTACTAGATGCTGGTATCATCCCCTAGTTGTGACTGCCAAAACTATTTCCAGAGTTTACCAAATGTCACCTAGTGGGAGAAATCACTCCCAGTTGAGAACTACTGTGTTTATCTATTTAGCTGTACTTTTACATTTGCCTGCTTCTCAGTTCTTAAGATCCTTACAGGCAATGACAGGCTCAAAATGTTTTAGTGATGGGTTGCATCTAAGTAGAGATATAGCACACTTCATCACATGAGCAATGTTCCCCAAAACCTGTAATGCTAACATTTGGATAATTGTGTATTTCAAATGCACCAAGAAAATTCCCTCCACTCTCAGGGGAACCCCATAAGATTCCTTTGGTGAAGTGAAGAGTTAACCTATATTTCCTGTGTTCTTATTTGTTGTTCTGGGTTTTTGGTAAGCAGGGCACATGAGACTGTATCTATTTTTGGTTACAGCATTAGTTATACATAAAGGAAGAAGAGATAGGGCTAAATTTGGGTTATCTTTGATCTCAGGTTTAAAGCTCAGTAGAGGGCATTGAGTTACCCTGAGGAAACTAAGAGTAGAAGTTGGTAACATGAGGAATATCCTTTGCAGGTTCTTTAATTATTTCATTGCAGTGACAGATTGGGGGCTCAGAGAAATAAATGAGAATTTTAAATTGACTGATTCAGATCTAAACACCAATTACATATGCATTCATTTTCCTGAATCTTATGTATTTCTTCTTGGATTGAAGGTTTAAAGCCCACTGTGGCCCTGTGTCAGCAGAAGTGTAGACGGTCGGGGACTCTGGAGAGTAATTATTGCTCAAGCGACTTCGGTAAGAAAGAAAACCATCTTTCCTCTTTAATCAGAAACCCGAAACTGCACGCTTAATCTCAAAGGAACTGCCATGAATGGGATGGTAGAGGGTCAGTTACACTCTGCATCTACCCAGGAAGGTATTTTCCCCCACACTAAGGTGTGTTGCACTGTTTGAAGTGTTAGAGTTCACAACTGAGAAAAATGTGTGCAGAAAATACACGTTTTTCACATAAACTTAAAACGAATTATTATTTGACCTCTGGTGCATGACCCTGCTGTTCTGTGTATTCTGGCTGGCTCAGTGTTTCCCCCACCCCAGGAAAAAAACCCTGATCCTTTTTTCTCCCATAGTTTTCATGTACTGAGTATTTTTTCACACATCTGTAATTCAACTTAAATAAATCAGAAACATATCCAAGCTGGCCTCTCTCAGAAGAAATTCAAGTATTTCCTCTGCAGTGTCCCTTCAGAGGATGAAATTAAAACTTGGAAATCTGAAATCCATTTGGAAACTCTTATAAACTGGAAGATATTGAGCAGATATTACCTAGTGAATCAGAATTCCTAAAGAGTTTTTTTCCAATTAAAAAAATCTTGCACCAGCCCCAAGCATCCTGCACCCTGCATCAAATAAATAAAATTTTTTTAAAAAAATCTTGCACATTCTGTGAAAACTGCTTAAGAGCAAATGATCTCAATTGAATTATGTTGGTTATGTTTGAAAGGAATATGGAAGAAAAGTCTAATCAGGAAAAGAAAGTTGCTACAGTCTAAACAGGTTACCTAACACAGAGGGCGTCCCAGAAGAAGCTTTGCTTGCTTTTCCTTATGCCTTCAAATGATAACTGCAGCCCAGATTGACCATACTGTAGTAAAGATGTGAGGACAGTAAAGAATCTAGGGCCCTCTAGAAGGAGGGAATATATGTGTGCGTATAGCTAATTTGGGGCTTCCCAG
The DNA here is from genome assembly GCA_006408675.1 of Madoqua kirkii. Lineage (NCBI taxonomy): Eukaryota > Metazoa > Chordata > Mammalia > Artiodactyla > Bovidae > Madoqua > Madoqua kirkii. The sequence continues at coordinate 10,612 of SJYC01016801.1, forward strand.
GTGGTGCATTTGGTAACGAATTTGCCTGCAAGTGCAGGAGATGTAAGAGACGTGGGTTCAATCCCTGAGTCTGTAAGATGCCCTGATGATAGTATTGGGAGGAAATGGCAACCCACTCTAATATTCATGCCTGGAACATTCCATGAACAGAGGAGCCAAGTGGGCTACAGTCCATGGAGTCGCAGAGTCGGACATGATTGAATCTACATACACAAACACACACAAACACATGGCTAATTCAGTTTGTTGTACCTCATTACAAAGTAACTATGCATGCTCAGCAGCTCAGTCGTGTCCAATTCTTCGTGAGCCCACAGAGTGGAGCCCGTCAGGTTCCTCTGTCCATGGGATTTCCCAGACAAGTATACTGGAGTGGGTTGCCGTTTCCTACTCTGGGGGATCTTCCCGACCCAGGAATCAAACCTGAGTTGCCTGCATCTCCTGCATTGGCAGGCACATTGTTCAGCACTGAGCCACCTGGGATGCCCCCAAAGCAACTATACCCCAATAAAAACACTAGGGCCCTACCTGTATCTGGAGTTTGCATGCCAAAATGCAAATAACCGGCATGAAAATGAAGACCAGTAGCACCAGGTGTCATTGCTCCCACATCCAGTGTGATCTCCTATAACAGGTGCTTAAGGAAATCTCCCTCCCAGTCCTTCAGAGCTATCTGATTCCACTCCACTACTGACTGACATTTTGCAGAGAATCGCTCATCACTGGGAATCAAGGCTTAATAAGAATTCTGATGTGATGAGCTTGCACACCACATAAGCAATGAGTTTTCACTTTATCCTGAAAGGGTAATGTTATCAAGTCCAAAACTCCATCTATTCCATTGTGACTTCCATGGCAAAATGACCCAATACTATCACCAGAGGCCTGTTGGTTCCTAACCAGCATTGGTAACAGTCTTTCAGGGGCAGGGTTTTGTTTTTGTTTTTAATTGGCCACATCATGCAGCATGCAGTATCTTAGTTCCCTGACCAGGGATTGAACCTATGCCCCCTGCAGTGGAAGCATGGAGTCTTAACCACTGGGCCACCAAGGAAATCCCTTTAGGGGCAAGTTTTGATTTCACAGCGACTAGGGGCTGCAGTTGGTTTTCTGGGTAAGGACAGGATTATCGAAAAGTCATTCAGTCCAAGTCCTGCATCACATGGAATACACCCCCTTCAAAAAATGCCCGAAGTGTGCCTTTGTGAAGCACTGCATCTTTCTTTACGTGGCTCGGAAGTAAGACTCTTCTCTGAGTGTTACATGGTAAGAAGAGAGAGTTACATAATGAAAAGCAACAGAATTTTGCTGATATTTTCTAACCAAGGAAATGTTTAAAGTTATACCTCAGTTCTATACTTCGACTTGTTCACTGAGATAAAAAGGATGGATTAAAAAAGAGAATATGAAAGACCCAGAGGGACTTCCCCAGAAGTCCAGTGGCTAAGACTTCAAGCTCCCAATATAGGGGGCTTGGGTTCGATCCCTGGTCAGGGAACTAAGATCCTGCATGTGGCAACTAAGACCCCGCTCAGCCAAATAAATTAAAAGAGAAGAATCAGGGGGAGATACAGAAAGGTAAGTTCTCACCCACAGAGACACGAGGAGTCAGATCTTCATGGCTCAAACCTCCATCATGCGACTTCTTATTATGGCACCGCCTTAAAGATACACTGTCCTATTGAGTATTAACAAGCAGAGGTGCAATTACCACGTTTGGTAATTGATCCACAAGTTAGATAAAACATTGGAACAAGTCTCTGTCTCAGCAACTGACTGCAGTTTGTAGTTATTTTGTTTTTTCTCAATGCCTAACAGCTAGGGTAACATTATAGCCCCATGACTTCTGTTTTTCAGCCTGTATTTTGATGACAGATATACAGCATTAAATATAACGACTCTTATTAGACCCTTCTTTCTAACCTTAAAATGTTTCCCGTCTGAAAGTTAGAGGAATGTATCAATACAGCTATTTTTGGTTCTGCTTACATTGGTCTTCACTGTCCTATGATCTTAAAAATGTTTTCTTTTGCAGTCTTGGCCGGCACTATCATGACCACCATCCCTCGAGGTGGGAGTCTGCATGCCACGATCTCGATCATCAACATTTATAAAGAGGGCAATCTGGCAATTCAGCAGGCTGGCAAGAACATGAGCGCCAGGGTCATTGTGGTCTGTAAGCAGTGCCCACTCCTCAGAAGAGGTGAGCAGGAAGAAAACTCCAGGCTTTCTTCCGGGGGAGCTCAAGGGCAGAGAAGGGGAAAGGAGAGCCTCTCCGAGCAAGTCGTGGATCTTTCCATGCCATGGCTGGTCTAGAGAAGTCAAGTCATGGCTCCTGTATGGCCCACTTCTGATGGAGAAGGAGGGCCTTTGGAGTCAGGCAGAACTGGGCTCCAGTCTCAGTTCCTGTAACTTGTGGAAGAAGACAGGATAATGGAAATGGTCAGTGAGTTCAAGAAGCATTTGAAGTTGCATCAGTAGGGAACAGACAGAGAAAGAGATTCAGGAGAAAGAGATTTTCAGTTACTGCACTTAAAGTACCACTACTATGTGTAGAGGAAAATATCTATCAAGGAAAAGGAAATTCAAAGACTTCCCTGGTGGTCCAGTGGCTAAAAAGACTCGACGCTCCCAATGAAAGGGGCCCGAGTTCAATTACTGGTTCAGGGAACTAGATCCCACATGCTGTAGGAAAGAGTTCACATACCTCAGTGACGATTGAAGATCCCATGAGCAGCAACTAAGACCCAGTGCAGCCAAATAAAAACACTTTTTAAAAAAAGGAACAGGAAATTCAGAGCTGTTGTCAGAAGAGAGAGGCATCTATGGGCTAGAACGAAAGGTCTGGGGCTCATCTGTAGATACGAGATTTTTAAATTCATGGGTGAGAGTGAGTTTATTAAGATAAATTTTAGGAAAAGCAAAGTTACTCTAGAGCCAGAGGCACGTAAGTTTTTCCAACAGGTATATAAAAGTAACGTATTTTCTATGGTTTTTGAAAAAGTTAAATAAGTAGTGCATGCTTAGTTGCTTTGGTTGTGTCTGACTGTCTGTGACCCTGTGGACTATACAGCCCACCAGGCTCCTCTGTCCCTGGAGGTTCTCTAGGCAAGAATGCTGGAGCGGGTTGCCAGGCCCTCCTCCAGGGGGTCTTCCCAACCCAGGGGTCGAACCCACATCTCTGATGTCTCCTGTAGCCGCAGGCGGTCTTTGCCACTAGTGCCAACTAAGTAGAGAAGGATTTAAAATAAAAAGGGAAGCCCTTTCCCTTTCCCCAGAGTCACACTGAAAGGCTCCTTCCAGAAGGTTCTGTCCGTGTAAAAATGTACATACACATGTAGACAAATGAGATCTTTCTACACATATTCTGCTCAAACTTCCCTCCACATGATATGTGCGTGGACAGCTCTCCATCAGCAGCACGTACACAGCTCTGTCTTCCTTTGGAATGGCAGGAATGGCAGTAATGCCTGGCGCTCCGCTGTGTGATGAACCGTGACTTCCCATCCGACATCATCTTGTTCCTTTTCTCAGTCTTATTACAAACCTTTTCCACAATCAAAAGAAGCCAAACCTTTACCACACATACAGAAATACAGATATCCACATTGAGAAAGCTTTACTCTGAATTCAGAGCTGTTGTTCAGAAAAGTCAGAAGCCAGCAGCTTCACGTCGACTCTATTTTTGAAAAAATATATATATTGTGAGAAAATATTTCTACAATAAAATGGAAAATTCCAGAAAGGAAAATTTTGATCAGTTTTACCATAACAGATTTGATCTTCAGAGCTTCATTATAAACTAGATTAAAATGCAAACAAACATGATAATAAAATGGTAGAGTAATTTTTGAAAACACAATGGGTAAGAGGTTGGTTAAGTAGTATTAAGGACTTGACTTCTGAACAAAAAATAATCGGTAATTTCAAAGCAAAATGTAGAAAGGATATCATCAAGAATAAATAATAAATTAATACAGTAACATTGTACCTCACTACTAAGAAAAGTGAACATCAGAAAAACAAGACCAACATCAGCTTATAGTTTGTTGAAAAAGCAACATAGTACAGCTTTCATATGCTCACATACTGTTGCTCAGAAATTATGCTCTAAAACATAGTTTCTTGAAGAAATAATCAGAGATGAATACAAATATGCATGTAAAACACATAAATTCCAAATAATAATCCCATTGACTCTTAAGAGGGGATAGTAAAGACTCTGTAAAAGGTAACACTTCTTTCCAGAAGTATCCAGAGCAGCAAATAATCCAGGTCTGGATGCTTACTGTCAGATCTCATCTCATCAGATCCCATACTTACCGTCGTCTCTCTTGCAGTGGCATCTGCCCGCCTAGCCTTCCGAGCCTTCACGATTGTAGTGGTGGACCACAGAGGAAGGCTCTTACAGGGGGAAACGTCTCTTAGGACACACAGTGGGAGAGGGAGAATAAAGGAGGGGGTAACACACAGATTTTTCTGAAGCAATGTAAGTCTTCAGAGTTGAACCCAACATACCTCAGTGTGGGCTCCAGTCTAGGCCTACCCACCTTAGCCAGACACACAGATATATAAAAAAATAGTACAACAGATCAAAGTACTTTTTAGTACATATCTTTTTAGGGGCTATAAGAATGTAAAGAAGTATATGGTCCAGCCATGCCCTCAAAAAACTTACATAGTATAAACGTTGGAGGGGTTAATAAAAAGTTCAAGACAAGAACGGAAGACAATGGATCAATAGTTGCCAGATGCTTGGGGAGATCCAGAAGGCTCGTGGGCCCAGGAGGGGCCTTCTGAAGACAGCCCCTTGAGGAAGGAGAGCTTTTCATAGGAATAGTGTTTGTAGAGGACACTTAGTAAATACATTAGACCTTATGCAGAGCTGGACCTGACTGGGTCTAATCATTCCATCCAGTTTCTTAATGTAACCAGAGCTGGAACATTCTATTCTGTCAAAGTTAGATTTTTTTTTTCAATGAGAGTCTTAAACAAGATTTTAAGCTAGAAAGAACAAATATCTAATTATACCATTTTAAAAACATTTACCTGGAGGTAAGTTATAGTCTAAGTTGTTTCAAACCAACACATACAGAGAAAAAAATTAATCTTATATTCTCTTTTAGGTTTAAATTACATAATTATGGGTCAAGTGGGTGAAGATGGGCGAGGCAAGATCATGCCCAACAGCTTTATCATGATGTTCAAGACCAAGAATCAGAAGCTCCTGGACGCCCTGAAGAACAAGCAATGTTAACACTGTGTCCATTTAAGCTGCGTTCTGTCACTGCCTTTGAAAGATCTTTTTTTCTCAGTAGAAAAAGAAAATTTATAACCTGAAATATTGAGCTTTCAGAGAGATTTACTCTTCACAGGATGTAGGTAGGAGAGCTCCGGTGTTGCCGATGGAAGTTCCGTTGCTTTCCCGGAAGAGGAGCAGATATCTGATTGGAAGCCTGCAGACTCGGTGGGGTGATGAGACTAAATGTATCAAGCGTTGACAGTTTGGAAGCAGTTTATTTATGTATCTCTGTAAAAGGATATTTTAGAAGTGAGTTGTGTGAAGATGTAAAAAAGAGATTTTTATACGTGCAATATTTATAGTGATATTTGTTTTACCTTCGAGCATTTGCTCTGAGGTGTTATATTCTTCTCTCGCATTTTTAAAACCAATGCTTAATAAAATATTTTTAAATGATTATATAACTGCCAGTAAACTTTTTTATTAAAAAGTGGAACACTATGAAAAGAATATTCTCTAGTATTTACCTGTAAAGTTGTCCTTGTTATCAAGGGGCATCCCTCATAGCTCAGTTGGTAAATCATCTGCCTGCAGTGCAGGAGACCTGGGTTCAATTCCTGGATCAGGAAGATCCCCTGGAGAAGGAAATGGTAACCCACTCCAGTATTCTTGCCTGGAGAATCCCATGGACAGAGGAGCCTAACAGGCTACAGTCCATGGGATCTCAAGAGTCGGACATGACTTAATGACTAAACCACCACCACCAAAAGAGCAGTCCAAGGATGACAGGAACCAGTTGGATCTAGTCTTGTAAACAGACTATAATTTTTTTCTGCAGAACCAGAGAACTGAGAGCTGGCATGGTGTCCCTCGGGAATCTCGTTCAGGTCCTTCACTTTGTAATAGAATTGGAGGCTCATCCAGAGCACACACATCCCAAAAGACAGAACAGGCAGTCAAGCTCAGAAGTCCTAAGTCCAAACCCAGTGCCCTCCCTGCCACTAGAAGAGGTCTTCTCTGCCCCAGAGGAAAACTCTCTCATCTTGCAGAGTTCAGTCGTGTTTCCCTAGCCTAAATCATAATCAGTCATTTTATAGGACTTGAATTAGAAGTAGAGAAATTAGAAGGGCTCCTCCCACTGCTATTTTGTTCATCCCTAGTTAACTGGGTCAGGGTGTATCTATTGGGATGCATTCTGCCACTGCCTTTAAAAAAGCTATACTCACCCAGGAGAGGAAGAACTATAAAAGGGCTCCCATCGTGTGCAGAGCTACTTAAAACGTAGCTGTACCTGCCAGGGGTGTGGAAACCAGCCTCAGAAGAGGGAATAACTGTTCCTATCTGAAGAAAGTAAGAAGCACACCAGGGATAAACACAGACTTGGGTCATAAGGTCCCCCATAGCTGAAGCAATGTTTTAGAAGTAAGGGAAAATACTCCTTTGGGTAAAAATAATAACTCCCAACCCTAGACGTGACCAGACACTCAAAGAGCAGAAAATGGAAATTCAAAAGGAAGAATCCTGCTTGGGCAGCTAAGGGAGCACAAGAAAGCAGTGAATGTGGGCTAGTTTGAGGGTCAGGAATCATTCCTAAACTCTCCCAGTGGGATGACCATCAGTCCCAGGGAATTCAGGGCATCCCTGGTGGCTCAGGTGTAAAGAATCCACCTGCCAATGCAGGAGATGTGGGTTGACACAGGTTTGATCCCTGGGTGGGAAAGAACCACTGGAAGAGGAAATGGCAATCCACTCCAGTATTCTTGATGGACTTTCCATGGGCCGAAGAGCCTGGAGGGCTTTGGTTCAAGGGATTGCAGAGTCGGACTCAATTTAACAACTACACAACACCAACCAGGGAATTCACCAGCTGTGGAAGTGGGTGAACTAGAGGAGCTGGTGGTGGCTTCCCGGGCCAGTGCCGCCTTCTAGAAAAGCCCTCTCAACCCACAGAGGGCACAGGGCAGCTGCGAGCAGCCAGGATTTAACTGTGGAATGCTGATTGATTGCACCCTTCTCTAGAGCACTCACTACCTCTCAAGAATGCAGGCTGTGGGACCTTGGGAGCAAAAACATTTTAGCATTTCTTACAGACACTTCTTACTGGTGTACCACAGGTAGCAGGTTTGCAGCAATAAGCTTCCTTCACAACCAGTGGAAATATCTCCATAGGTTTCTGAGAGCAGGTTGGAGTCACAGTGAGGTAAAAAGAAATCCAGACTACTTATACCGCTGACATCTCTGACAGAAGACTTAGAACCGTTGATGGGATTTGTGGTTAATAATAGATGGCATAATTTGTCTTTTTTTTTAAAACAATTTAAAAAAAATTCTTCTTATTGAAGGATATTTGTTTTACAGAATTTTGTTGTTTTCTGTCAAACCTCAATATGAATCAGCCATACGTATACATATACCCCCTTCCTGTTGAACCTCCCTCCCCATTCCACCCCTCTAGGTTGATACAGAGCCCCTGTTTGAGTTTCCTGAGCCATACAGCAAATTCCCGTTGGCTGTCTATTTTACACATGGAAATGTAAGTTTCCATGTTACTCTGTTCATACATCTCACCCTCTCCTCCCCTCTCCCCATGTCCAAAAGTCTATTCTCTATGTCTGTTTCTCCATTGCTGCCCTGTAAATAAATTCTTCAGTACCATTCTTCTAGATTCCAAATATGTGTGTTCAGTTCAGTTCAGTTCATTAGCTCAGTCATGTCCGACTCTTTGCAACCTCATGAATCGCAGCACGCCAGAACTCCCGGAGTTCACTCAGACTCACGTCCATTGAGTCCGTGATGCCATCCAGCCATCTCATCCTCGGTCGTTCCCTTCTCCTCCTGCCCCCATCCCTCCCAGCATCAGAGTCTTTTCCAATGAGTCAACTATTCGCATGAGGTGGCTAAAGTACTGGAGTTTCAGCTTTAGCATCATTCCTTCCAAAGAAATCCCAGGGCTGATCTTCAGAATGGACTGGCTGGATTTCCTTGCAGTCCGAGGGATTCTTAAGAGTCTTCTCCAACACCACAGCTCAAAAGCATCAATTCTTCGGCACTCAGCTTTCTTCACAGTCTAACTCTCACAGCCATAATGACCACTGAAAAACCATAGCCTTGACTAGACGTATCTTTGTTGGCAAAGTAATGTCTCTGCTTTTGAATATGCTATCTATGTTGGTCATAACTTTTCTTCCAAGGATTAAGTGTTTTTTAATTTCATGGCTGCAGTCATCATCTGCAGTGATTTTGGAGCCTCAAAAAAATAAAGTCTGACACTTTCCCCATCTATTTTCCCATGAAGTGATGGGACCAGATGCCATGATCTTTGTTTTCTGAATGTTGAGCTTTAAGCCAACTTTTTCACTCTCCACTTTCACTTTCATCAAGAGGCTTTTTAGTTCCTCTTCACTTTCTGCCATAAGGGTGGTGTCATCTGCATATCTGAGGTTATTGATATTTCTCCCAGCAATCTTGATTCCAGCTTGTGTTTCTTCCAGCTCAGCGTTTCTCATGATGTACTCTGCATAGAACTTAAATAAGCAGGGTGACAATATACAGCCTTGATGTACTCCTTTTCCTATTTGGAACCAGTCTGTTGTTCCATGTCCATTTCTAACTGTTGCTTCCTGACCTGCATACAGATTTCTCAAGAGGCAGGTCAGGTGGTCAGGTATTCCCATCTCTTTCAGAATTTTCCACAGTTTCTTGTGATCCACACAGTCAAAGGCTTTGGCATAGTCAATAAAGCAGAAATAGATGTTTTTCTGGAACTCTGTTGCTTTTTCCATGATCCAGTGGATGTTGGCAATTTGATCTCTGGTTCCTCTGCCTTTTCTAAAACCAGCTTGAACCTCTGGAAGTTCACAGTTCACATATTGCTGAAGCCTGGCTTGGAGAATTTTGAGCATTACTTTACTAGCATGTGAGATGAGTGCAATTGTGTGGTAGTTTGAGCATTCTTTGGCATTGCCTTTCTTTGGGATTGGAATGAAAACTGATCTTTTCCAGTCCTGTGGCCACTGCTGAGTTTTCCAAATTTGCTGGCATATTGAGTGCAGCACTTTCACAGCATCATCTTTCAGGATTTGAAACAGCTCCACTGGAATTCCATCACCTCCACTAACTTTGTTCGTAGTGATGCTTCCTAAGGCCCACTTGACTTCACATTCCAGGATGACTTGTTCTAAGTTAGTGATCACACCATCGTGATTATCTTGGTCATGAAGATCTTTTTTGTACAGTTCTTCTGTGTATTCTTGCCACCTCTTCTTAATATCTTCTGCTTCTGTTAGGTTCATATATGTGTTAGAAGACAATATTTATCTTTCTCTTTCTGACTCACTTCACTGTTCACCCACCTCATCAGAACCGACTAAAATGTGTTCCTTTTTATGGCTGAGTAATATTGCATTGTGTATATGTACCACAACTTCTTTATCCATTCATCTGTCAGTGAACATCTAGGTTGCTTCCATGTTCTAGCTATTGTACATACTGCTGGGATGAACAATGGGATACATGTATCTCTTTCAATTTTGGTTTCCTGAGGGTATATGCCTAGGAGTAGGATTGCTGGGTCATATGGTGATTTTATTCCTAGTTTTTTAAGGAATTTCCATACTGTCTTCCATAGTGGCTGTATCAATTTACATTCTCACCACAGTACAAGAGCATTCCCTTTTCTCCACACCCTTTCCACCGTTTATTGTTTGTAGACTTTTTGATGAGGGCCATTCTGACCAGTGTGAGGTAATATTTCATTGTATTTTTGACTTGCATTTTTCTAATAATGAACAATGTTGAGCATCTTTTCATGTGTTTGTTAGCCATCTGTATATCTTCTTTGGAGAAATTTATGTTTAGGTCTTTTTCCCCACCTTTTGATTGAGTTGTTTTTCCAGTATTGAGTTGTATGAGCTGCTTGTTTATTTTGGAAATTAATCCTTTGTCAGTTGTTTCATTTGCTATCATTTTCTCCCATTCTGAGGGTTGTCTTTTCACTTTGCTGATAGTTTCCTTTGCTGTGCAAAAGCTTTTAAGTTTAAGCAGGTCCCACTTATTTACTTTGGTTTTTATTTCCATTACTTTAGGAGGTCGCCATAGAGAACCTTGCTTTATGTCATTGAATGTTCTGCCTATGTTTTCCTCTAAGAGTTTTATAGTTCCTGGTCTTACATTTAGGTCTTTAATCCATTTTGAGTTTATCTCTGTGTATGGTGTTAGGAAGTGTTGTTATTTCATGCTTTCACATGTAGCTGTCCAGTTTTCCCGGCACGATTTATTAAAGAGGATGTCTTTGCACCATTGTATATTCTTGTCTCCTTTTCAAATATAAGATATCCATAGGCACATGGCTTTATTTCTGGGCTTTCTATCTTGTTCCATTGGTCTATATTTCTGTTTTGTTCCAGTACCATGCTATCTCGATAACTGTAGCTTTGTAGTATAATCTGAAGTCAGGAAGGTTGATTCCTCCAGCTCCATTCTTTTTTCTCAAGACCGTTTTGGCTATTCGGGGTCTTTTGTGTTTCCATATGAATTGTGAATTTTTTTGTTCTAGTTCTGTGAAAAATGCCATTGGTAATTTGATTCTGTGAAAAATGCCATTGGTAATTTGATAGGGATCGCATTGAATATGTAGATTGTCTTTGGTAGTATAGTCATTTTCACAATATTGATTCTTCCTACTTAGGAACAGGGACTACCTCTCCATTTGTTTATGTCATCTTTGATATCTTTCATTTGTATCTTATAATTTTCTGCATACAGTTCTTTTGTCTCCTTAATAAGTTTATTCCTAGATAATTAATTATCTTTGTTGCAATGGCGAATGGGATTGATTTCTTAATTTCTATTTTGGATTTTTCATTGTTAGTATATAGAAATGCAAGTGATATCTGTGTATTGACTTTGTATTCTAAAACTTTGTTAAATTCACTGATTAGCTCTAGTAACTTTCTGATAGTATCTTTCTAAGTACAGTATCATGTCATCTGCAAACAGTGAGAGCTTTACTTCTTCTTTTCTGATCTGGATTTGTTTTCTTTTCCTTCTTTGATTGCTGTAGCTAGAACTTCCAGACATATGTTGAATAATAGTGGTGAAAGTGGACACCCTTGTCTTGTTCCTGATCTTAGGGGTAATGCTTTCAGTTTCTCACCATTGAGAATAATGTTTGCTGTAGACTTATCATATATGGCCTTTACTCTATTGAGGTAGGTCCACCTATGCTCATTTTCTGAAGTGTTTTAATCATAAATGGTGCTGAATTTTGTCAAAGGCTTTTTCTGCATCTATTGAGATTATCGTATGATTTTTATCTTTCAATTTGTTACTATGGTGTATCACATTGATTGATTTGCATATATTGAAGAATCCTTGCATTCCTGGAATAAACCCAACTTAAGGGAAAATCCCATGGATGGAGGAGCCTGATGGGCTGCAGTCCGTGGGGTCGCTAAGAGTCGGATACAACTGAGCGACTTCACTTTCTCTTTTCACTTTCATGCATTGGAGAAGGAAATGGCAACCCACTCCAGTGTTCTTGCCTGGAGAATCTCAGGGACTGGGGAGACTGGTGGGCTGCCGTCTATGGGGTCACAGAGTCGGACACGACTGAAGTGACTTAGCAGCAGCAGCAGCAACAATCATGTGTTTTTGATGTGTTGCTGAATTCTGTTTGGTAAAATTTTATTGAGGATTTTTGCATCTATAGTCATCAGTGATATTGGCCTATAGTTTTCTTTTTTTGTGTTGTCTTTGTCTGGTTTTGGTATCGGGTAATAGCGGCCTCATAGAATGAGTTTGGAAGTGTTCCTTCCTCTGCAAGTTTTTGAAAGAGTTTTAGAAAGATGGGCATTAGCTCTTCTCTAAATATTTGATAGAATTCTCCTGTGAAAGCATCTGGTCCTGGGCTTTTGTTTTTTGGGAGATTCTTGATCACAGCTTCAATTTCAGTGCTTGTAACTGGACTGTTCATAATTTCTATTTCTTCCTGGTTCAGTCTTGGAAGATTGAACTTTCCTACGAATCTGCCCATTTCTTCCAGGTTATCCATTTCATTGCCATAGAGTTGTTCATAATATCAAAATCCTTTGTATTTCTGTACTGGGTGTTGTAACCTCTCCTTTTTCATTTCTAATTTTGTTGATTTGATTCATCTCTCTTTTTTTTCTTGATAAGTCTGTCAGTTTTGTTTATCTTCTCAGAGACCCAACTTTTAGTTTTTTTAATCTTCAGTATTGTTTCTTTCATTTCTTTTTCATTTCTGTCTGCTCAGATCTTTATGATTTCTTTCCTTCTACTAATTTTGGGGTTTTGTTCTTCTTCTTCCAGTTGTTTTAGGTGTAAAGTTAGGATGTCTGTTCAATGTTTTTCTGGCTTCTTTTGGTAGGATCGTATTGCTATAAGCTTCCCTCTTAGAACTGCTGCTTTTGTTGCAGCCCATAGGTTCTGAATTGTTGTGTTTTTGTTGTCATTTGTTTCTGGAAACTTTTTGATTTCCCTTTTGATTTCTTCAGAAACCTGTTGGTTCTTTTAAAAATGTGTTGTTTGACCTCCATGTGTTTGTGTTTCTTACACTTTTTTCTTGTAATTGATATCTAGTCTCATAGTGTTGTGGTTGGAGAAGATGCTTGATATGATTTCAGTTTTCTTAAATTTACTGTGGTTTGATTTGTGACCCAAGATGTGGTCTATCCTGGAGAACGTTCCATGTGCATTTGAGAAGATGTTTCCTGCATTTGGATGGAATGTCCTGAAAATATCAATGCGATACATCTCATCTAATGTATCATTTAAGACTTGTGTTTCCTTATTAATTTTCTGTTTCGATGATGTGTCCATTGGTATGGGTGGAGTGTTAAAGTCTCCTACCATTACTGTGTTACTGTCAATTTCCTCTTTTATGTCTGTTGGTGTTTGTCTTATGTATTGACGTGCTCTTATGTTGGATGCATAGATATTTACAATTGTTATGTCTTCCTCTTAGATTGATCCCTTGATCATTATGTAGTGTCTTTCCTTATCTCTGTAATCTTCTTTAAGATCCATTTTGTCTGATATCAGGATTCCTACTCCAGCTTTCTTTTGCTTCCCATTTGCATGGAATACATTTTTCCATCCTCTCACTTTCAGTCTGTATGTGTCTTTAGGTCTGAAGCAGTTTCTTGTAAACAGCATATATATGGGTCTTGTTTTTGTATCCATTCAGCCAGTGTGTGTCTTTTGGTTGGAGCATTTAATCCATTTACATTTAAAGCAATTATTGATACATATGTTCTTATTGCCATTTTCTTAATTGTTTGGGGTTGATTTTGTAGCTCTTTTTCCTTCTGTTGTATTTCTTGACTATGTAAGTACCTTTAACATTTGTTGTAAAGTTGGTTTGGTGCTACTGAATTTTCCTAACTTTTGCTTGTCTAAAAAGCTTTTTATTTCTCCATCAATTTTGAGTGAGATTCTTGCCAGGAACAGTAATCTTGATTGTAGATTTTTCTTGTTCAGATCTATCCTGCCATTCTTTCTGGCCTGCAGAGTTTCTAATGAAAGTCAGCTGTTAAGTGTATGGGGTTTCCCTTGTATGTTACTTGTTGCTTGTCTCTGGCTGATTTTAATATTCTTTCTTTGTGTTTAGTCTTTGTTAGTTTGATTAGTATGTGTTTTGGCATGTTTCTCCTTGGGTTTATCCTCTATGGAACTCTTTGTGCCTCTCGGACTTGATTGATTATTTCCTTTTCCATGCATGTTGGGGAAATTTTCAACTATAATCTCTTCAAAAATTCTCTCATATCCTTTCTTTTTCTCTTCTTCTTCTGGGACCCCTGTAATTTGAATGTTGGTGTGTTTGATATTGTCCCAGAGGTCTCTGAGGCTATCCTCAGCTTTTTCATTCTTTTTACTTTATTCTACTCTTCAGAAGTTATTTCCACCTTTTTATCTTCTGGCTCATTGATTTGTTCTTCTGCTTTAGATATTCTGCTATTGATTCATTCTAGAGTATTTTTTTGGAAGAAAAGTTATGACCAACCTAGATAGCATATTCAAAAGCAGAGACATTATTTTGCTAACAAAGGTCTGTCTAGTCAAGGTTATGGTTTTTCCTGTGGTCATGATGAGAGAATTGGACTGTGAAGAAAGCTGAATGTCGAAGAATTGATGCTTTCGAACTGTGTTGC
>SJYC01016803.1:0-19968 GCA_006408675.1 Madoqua kirkii
CCAATTGGGAAGTGCATAATCCCATCATAGACAAAATATATAACTTTACAATAAACATTTTTATAAGAATTTGCCCAAAAGAGGGAACACTTACAATTTAGAAATTAAAAAATAAAAGGTAAAAAGCAAGACAAAACACAATACTATTTCAACAATGATCCCTGGATTGGTGGTGCTTACAGACCAAGGGCTACCTGCACCCTGTGGCCTTAAGACCATCAGACATTCAGTTAAGAAGATAACTGTATATATAATAACCTCTTAACTGGAAATGCTGCAAGAATATATAAGCAGTACCCTATGAAAAATGTTACCTATATCCCTATATGAACACAGGAAAAAAATTAAATATATATTTTATTCTCCTATTTAAAAAGTCAATGCTTTTTATTCTAAGCATCAAGAATGAGCAACAAATAAGCATGAAGTCACTTTTATACCAGCTACGCTAAATCCTGTGTAATTCTTTGGGAGACAAGATCAAGAACCTTAGTTCAAAAATATGACAAATCCTTACATTAAAAGGTCTTTCAATGTTTACAAAAACAAAACAGGCTGTGACCAAACATGCTAAAGAATTATCTTCTAAGTCCTTATTTTGAGTTAGCTTTATAACTAGGAACATTCACTCCAACTTGAAAAAAAAATTACATCACTACCATGATAATAAAAAAAATAAAAGCCAATAAATAACTAATTTCACAGAAGCAGTTGTGCAAACTTATAAACATAATCAAATACTCCATAGAGATGTGTATAAGAGACAGCCCCAGGCCACCCCAGATGGTGAAGGCAATGAGGATAAAGGGGATAATGGGGGTGGCCAGGGACCTTTCGGTGAGGTCAGGCTCACTTGGTGCACAGTAGGAGTGCTGGAGGTGGGAGGCACGGCAAAGGTGAGCTCCTTTGTCCCCTGCCGCCTCCTCTGCCTCCCTTCCCCTGGGGCCTGCTCAGGACTGTTGATCCAGGAAGATGTCATCCTTTGCTTCTTAGGGGTCCCAGGCTCAGTCCCTGGCACAGAGGAAAGAAGCATGAGAGACAGCTGAACAAGAGCAGACAAAGGAAAAGGGAGTTTAGGAGGCAGGAGGTAAGCTCACCTGGCAAGTGTGGCTGGCAGCCCCGGAGCACCAGGGTAAGGTCAGGCACACAGCCATGGCAGGCCTGTAAGGTGCCCACGATAGCATCCCTGGCCTCTTGAACTAGGTTTCTCCTAGGGAAGGCTTGTGGCAGAATCAGCTGGCATTGCAGCTCCCCCAGCAGCTGCTCCAAGTCAGGGAGCTCTGGGGGACTGGGGGGGCCTGGGCCTGAGCCTCCAGGCACCTGGTTTTCCTTGCCCCTTGACTGTAGGGATGGTTGTTGGCCCCTGCCTGGGCTTGGGGAAGACTTGGTGGTGAGTGCAGGGGTGCCCAACTCCAGAGACTCACTGCTAAGCAGCCGGGCCACGTCCAGAGATTTCACCTCATGGTTGAAGAGACCCCGGTGGTCCCGGCTCAGGCGGCCCTGGGTTATGACCACGAGCTTGGCAGCAGTAGGGGCCACAGAATTCCGCAATACCATATGTGGATCCTGACTGGCTACAGGAGGATGCTGATAGGCCAATGGCTGCCGACTGCCCGCCAGGGCCTCATTACGCTCCCGCCTGGTCTTCCGACGGCGGACACGACCAGGCTTCTCAGGCTGCTGGAAAGGCTTGGGGGCTGGCTCCCCAGGATCCATGGTGCCCTGGAAGATAAAGACAGGGTAGTCATATGAGAAGAGATGGTTTGGGGTGAAGTGGGAGTACTATTTAGAGACTCAAAATGAGAGAAATGGATTGGTAGAGAGCAATCGGAAAAGGTTTGGTCAGGGAAAGATGAGGGAAAAGGCAGAGTCATAAATTATTCTCTACACAGTTTAGAAAATGGCTAATTTCTTGGATAAAACATAGCATATTTTGAAGTCCGAAAGCCAAGTAAATCCCTTATTTCATTTCGGAATTTTGACAGATCTTGGCGCAGTTCGTTTAGATTTTCCACAGTTGCCTGATCTGTACTCTGCATCTTTTGTCTCATGGAAGTCAAGTAGCGATGCACTAGACAGCACATGACCTTTTGGTAGTTTTCATCCCTCTTTTGTTTCAAATTTCTCCATTCCTTCAAAACAAAATAAGACGATACTAATAATGTACATTAGAAAATACTTAAATGAGAAGGATTTTAAAAAAAAGTTTACAGATACAAATACATATTTGTAATGCTTTATTAGATGATATTTTTTAATATTCAACGTATCAAATAAATATGCCCTGCATATTTCTTTTACTCACTTACTTGTATGCTTATCTTAGTTTAAAATCCTTAGTTTATAGTAGAGATTAGCAAATTTACGACCCACAGGCCAAATATGGCCCACTTCTTATTTCTGATGGCCTATGAGCTAAGAGTGGCTTTTATGGATGAACATGAGTAACTAACTTGATGATGGGGAATACTAACTTTGAACCCTGATTAAACAAAATGGGTTATTCCAAAATAGAATTCCATTCTTTTCATTAATGGACCTATATCATATATAGAGAAGTATTACTCAATTATTGTTATATTTTTAATTTCATCAATAAAAATTTTGTGGAAATTTGTTTTCTCTCTTGTTATAGTCTTATCTTTTAAGTTTCTCAGTTGTGTCTGGCTCTTTGCGACCCCATGAACTGCAGCCCACCAGGCTCCTTTAGCCATGGTATTCTCCAGGCAAAAATACTGGAGTGGGTTGCCATTTCCTGTTCCAGGGGATCTTCCCGACCCAGGGATCAAACCCGGGTCTCCTGCATTGTAGGCTGACGCTTTACCATCTGAGCCACCAGGGAAGTCTGTATATTTCCATGAATCTTATGTTATAATTTCCAGATGCTATAATTCCACGAATCTGCTCTCATGCTTGAGTTTCATCTCAGTTAGGGATATCTCCCTGTTGTGGAACAGGGGCTCTTAGATTTGTTTGGTTAGGAAATGACTTGGAGTGACTGAACTCTTTCTGAGGCTACCTTGAGAAATGTATATTGAAATAACTAGTGTAAAAGAGTTAATTAAAGAATATACCATTTTGGACTAGACTTTAATACAGACCATCAGTAGAAGATACCCACATTCAAGAAACACTTAGGAGAAAAGAATAAAATAGAGAAACACCCAGCTTTTACTTTGTATCTGTTTTCTGCCAATGAGGAAACTATAGTCATTACTCCCTTTTAGAAGCTGCCAATATGACTCAACAGAGTTTGCAGACAATGGCTCCTGAAGGCTGAAAGATTTGTGAAAACTTTATGGGTTCAATCCACCCTGATAGACTGCAATGAAGTCATCCCAAGAAACTTATATATTAAATAACAATCTCTTCATCCACTGTCAGTGTGTGAACGTGTGCCATTCTCATGCCTTTTAAAAAGACACTGTGGCTACCACCCACATAAAATCTGTAATTTTGTCATGGCCCACAAAATCTAAAATATTAATTATCTGGTCTTTTACAGAAAAGGTTTGCCAACTCCTGGTTTATAGCAACATGGGTTGAATTATTCATACATTAAACAACTTTCAAAAAGAATGAAAAAAATATGATTTCACTCTGGGAGTCACTCTTTATGCTGACAGCCATAATAGATATCTTGAATATTTACCTTGTTCTAAAACTGTGAGATGAGAATTCATGGGGAAAAAAAATCACACCTCTCTTGCATTTTCAGTAAATATTTATTGAATCCGTACTTTATGATAGGTTCTATACCATGCATTGGGGTACGGGAATGAAAACAAACAGTCTTAATCCTTGTTTTTTTAAGCTGTTTTGCTAACTGCTTTATGATTACAACAAATTAGTATAAAACAGCATAAATCTTAGCCCTTAGGACTCTGTATATTTATGCTTTAGGAAACATCTGAATTAGGAATTATTAAAATTATCACATTGCAGTTCTAACATCTAATTTCTTACCTTCAAGCTGTTCTGCCGTTTAACCTTGCCTTTTGATGTATGAGAACAAATCCACTTACTCAGGCTACTAATCATATAGCAGATAGTCTTTGGCGAAGGAATGATGTTGAAAGGTGGGGGTAATGTACATTTGTCATCAAAGTAGCTAAGCCACAATTTTGCTCGAGCAAACTTCCATTCTTTGTCTTCATGATTCTATAAGAGGCAAATGAAAAACTAACCCAGGATATGATTAGGCATGCATACACGCATACACATGGTGGGGCTGTTTAAAATTGTTCAAATGTTTCCACACCTTACAGGTAAAAATTTTGCTCCAGACTTGCAAGTAATATACATTATTTACATTTTTAAATGATTTACATTTAATTTTTAAAAGATACTAATTCTTAATTCTTTTAAATCTTTGGATGTCTTACCTACTGTATACATTTGGTATGATCTGAAGAGAATATAAAAATTTTAAAAGAATGAATACTTACTGCTATCAACTGAAAACTTTTATGAAGCATTGCCACCAGCAGCTTGGTAAGTACTATCACAACCACAACATTGTATGTCCCAACAATAACAGCTCCGACGAAGGACTGTAATTCTTCTCCGTAGCTAAATCTTGTGACAAAGATTGCCACGTGTGCTAAGGAGAAAATATACCAGAACAAAGCAAAGCAAGTGCCGATGAACCTGTGAAGACAATTATATTTCTATTTGAAAGGAATTTTAAGAAGCTATTTAGCAAAAATAATTTATTAATACAACACTACATAAAGAATAGATATTTTGTAAAATAACTAGGGATGGACCCAGCATCACAGATATATGCCTTACTGCAAACAAAGAAACAAACTCAAAAGAAAGACAAACCATTTCTGTTTAATCTCTTACCACTATTCTCTTTTCGCAACCACAGCAGCCAATGATCCTGTTAATACTTAACAGGATTGTGCCACTTCTTTGTTCAAGAACTTCAAATGGCTCTCAAGCTCCAATGCCCAAAGTCCATACAAGAGCCAACAAGGTCCTATGTGATCGTATTACCTTGCCTTTCTCCCCTTCCTTTTTTTCTTTGAAGTATAGTTGATTAACCCCACCTCCTTCTCCCCTTTGGTAACCACAGGTTTGTTTTCTATCTCTGTGAATCTCTATCCTATTCAGCATATGCATTCATCTGTATTATGTTTTAGATGCCACAATAAATTATATAGTATTTGTCTCTTATTTCACGAAACATTATTATCCAGGTCCATGCACATTGTTGCAAATGGCAGAATTTCATTTTTATGGTTAACACTCCAGTGTGTGTGTGTGTGTGTGTGTGTGTGTGTGTGTGTGTGTACAGACCCCATTTTCTTAATCCATTCATCTACTGATGGGTCCCTAACCACAGGGCTCATATACATTGGCCCATATCTACTTGTTTTAAACTGATAGTCATTTAAGTTCAAACACATTCTAAAAGATCTACACTTTACCCACTCACCCACACTGTTTTTGATGTCATATTTTACATCTTCATGAGTATCTCTCAACTGCTTACTGTATTTATAGTTGCTCTTATGTGTTCTTTCTTTTAATCTATCACTTTTTAAAGTGATCCTCAATCCTTACTCTATACCTGCCCTTCCTAGTGGGATTTTCCCTTTCCTATAGATTCTTATTTCTTTTCCATTTAGAGAAGACCCTTCAACATTTCTTTTAGGGTAGGTTTCATATTGATGAATTCTTTTAGTTTTTGATGGTTTGTTATCTCTCCTCCTATTCTAAATGATGATCTTGCTGGGTAGAGTATCCTAATATAGGTTTTTCCCTGTCAGCACTGAATAAATCTCTATCATCTACAAAGTTTCTGCAGAGAAATCAGCTGATAAACTTAATCAAGTCCCTGTATATGACTATTTTTCTCTTGATGCCTTTGGAATTCTAACTTTTGCTACGTTATTTATGATGTCCTGATGTGGGTCTGTTTGGTTTCCTCTTTGTGCTTCCTGTACCTGGATATCCGTTTCCTTCTTCAGGTTTGGGAAAGTTTCAGGCACAATGTCTTCAAATGCATTTTCAATCCCCTTCTCGCTCTCTGTCTCCTTCTAGAACTATTATGCAAATGCTTGTTTGCTTAATGTTATCCTAGAAATCTAGTGGACTGCTTTTGCTTTTTTTCACTTTGTCTTCCTTTCTGCTGTTCTGATTGGGTAATTTCCATCTTCTAAACCACTTATGTGTTCTTCTGTGTCACGGCAGTCTGCTATTCAGTGTTTTTTTATTTCAGATATTGAATTGCCTATTTTTGTTTTAATATTTGATTGATGTTTTACAATATTGGTTTGATTTCTGTCATACATAAACATGAATTAACCATAGGTGAATTGCTTATTTTTGAGCCTTTTTAAAATATTTTCTAGTTTCTTGATAAAATGATCTTTGTTTAGATATGTTCTCTTGACGCAAACTAATTTAGTTAGCATTTTTATTACCAATGATTTGAATTCTTGATCTGGTTAATTATTTCTGTTTCATTAATTTTTCAAGGTTTTTCTCTTACTTTCTCAAGTGAGAGTAATTCCTCTGCCTTTTCATTTTACTTTTCTCTGTCTCTATGAATTTAGGTGAAACAGTTGCCTGCTGTGGTCTTGAAGAGGTGTTCTTCTGGGTATCCCCATAAGGTTTGGTGGGATGGCTGGATTTGATGCAGACACTAGTCTCTCCTCAGGATGTGCTGGCAGCTCTCACCTCGGTGGGGGATGGCTGGAGATGGGAGGTCCAGAGCCCATGCAGGGTGTGAGGAGGGGCATCTCTCTGCTCAGTGGCCATCACCGCCCTGTGGTCAGGGGTGGGATCTACTCCCAAGCGGCTCCAGGGTCACTCTGGAGCTGGATCTGTGCCTTTTAAGTGTGTGTGTATTTTCTTGCCCCCACACCAGGATCTTTGCCCCAGAGGAGGGGAGTGGTGAAGCAAGTGGGGCTCCTGTTCCTACAGAGTCCCATGCGCCGCCTGTGTTGAGTGTCCGTGTCTCCGCTCAGATGCGGCCCGTGGCTGTGCTTCTTCCCTGGTCACTGGCGCTGAGTGTTGCACTGTGGTGTGGAGCAATGGGGCCAGAGCATTCACTCAAACTGGCTTTGGGCACATAGCAAGGTGGTCACAGGAACCCAGCAGCTATGCTGATGTCAAAACTAGGGACTGCTTCCAGAGTGCCCCTGAAGTAAGCTCCAAAACAGCAACTGCCTCCTCCTCTGGGCTACACACCTGGACTGAGTTGCCTCTGTGTCTCAAAATTGAGTCTCTTCCCAGGTCCTGAAGCCCTAGATCCAGGGACATGCTGTGACGCAGAATGACCAGGGCCAGGGTATTTGCTCAGTTCAGGCTGGAGAGAGCAGTGAGCTGGTCATAGGAAACCTGGCAGCCACTAGGGCAGACCTCCTCTGCCCCAGCCAGGGGCAAGACAGCACCTGCACTCCTCATGAGTTGGAGTCCAGGCTTCATGCATCCCAGGGATTCTCCAACCAACCAGCTAAGGCAGCTTGTCTCCTATGCATAGAACCTGGACTAGGAGAGTCCGCGGCTTGACCCACTCACTTCCCAGGGTAAGTATCCACCTGTGTAATCTCCCTTTTCCTTTGAGTCTCCCCGTAGGGGTATGGGTCCTGATCAATCACTTTTTTCTCATCCTACCCAATTACATGTGTACCTTTCTTAGAGCCCTGGTTGTATTGGAGTCCTTCTGCCTGTTTCTACTGGCTTTCACTGAGAATTATTCCACATGTAGATGCATTTTTTATATGTTTGTGGAGGGAGGTGAGCTCCATGTCCTGTTATTCTCCCATCCTGATCTGTTTTATTCCCCACTGAAAGTGAAAGTATTAGTTGCTCAGTCATGAGCAACTCAGTCATGAGCTCAGTCATGAGTTTTGACCGCATGGACTATAGCCTGCCAGGCTCCTCTGCCCATGGGATTCTTCAGGCAAGAATACTGAGTGGGTTACCATTCCCTTCTTCAGGGGATCTTCCCGACCCAGGGACTGAACCCAGGTCTCCTCCACTGCAGGAAGATTCTCTACTGTCTGAGCTACCAGGGAAGCCCAATTCCCCATTACCTTCCTGATTCAATCTACAACTCTCCCTCTGATTCACTACATACCATCTAGACTGGCCTTCTGGCTTTTCCTTGACCATGCTAGTTACACTCCCATCTCAGGGCATTTGCCTTTGCCATTCCCTTATCTGCCAGGCCTCTTCCTCCAGATTCTTCTTTGTGGCTTGATCCTTCACCAGCTTTATAGTTTTACTTGAACGTCATCTTTTGTGAGGGCTTCCCTAACCTCCTATCTAACTAAAGCTACACACCCTCTTATACAAAAATCCTCCTTGGCCCAAGCTTTCCTCGGGCTACTAGTCCTTATCAATATTGTATAATATCAGTTCAGTTCATGTCCAACTCTTTGCGACCCCATGAACTGAGCACACCAGGCTTCCCTGTCCACTGTCTCCCTAAGTTTGCTCAAACTCACGTCTACTGAGTCAGTAATGCTACCTAAACATCTCATCTGCTGCCACCTCCTCCTCCTTTTGCCTTCAATCCTTTCCCAATCTTTTTCCAATGAGTCAGCTCTTCCCATCAGGTGGCCAAAATATTGGAGCTTCTGCTGCAGCATCAGTCCTTCCAGTGAATATTCAGGACGGATTTCCTTTAGGATGGGCTAATTGGATCTCCTTGCAGTCCAAGGGACTCTCAAGAGTCTTCTCCAATACCACAGTTCAAAAATCAATTTTTCAGCATTCAGCTTTCATAATGGTCCAACTCTCACACCCATAAGTGACTACTGGAAAACCACAGCTTTGACTAGACAGACCACTGTTGGCAAAGTAATATTTCTACTTTTTAATATGCTATCTAGGTTTGTCATAGCTTTTCTTCCAAGGAGCGTCTTTTAATTGCACGGCTTATTCTTACTGCCTATATCATCTCACCAGGAAATAAACTCCATGAGAGTAGTTTTTGTTCACTGATACTTCATTTCTTTAGCAATTAAAACAGTGTCTGGCATATTGAAGGTGTTTGTTGTTGATGATTATCAAATGATTCAGGACAAGTAAGTATTTCTTATTCAAAAGGCATATCTTAAAGAAAATATGAAGTTCTAGTTCTATAGGTCTGAATTCACATGTAACAGGGCAGAAAGAAATATGTTTACTAAAAATTTAAAAGACACTCACGAATGGAAGGTATCATTGCTTTGCTGTTCACAGAATATGCCTACACAATCCTTCTGTTCTTTTGGAGTGTAGCCTTTATCATACAGTTGTGTCAGCCCAATTGTGAAAGAAAACAAAACAAGAAGAAACATTCCAAGAAATTTTCCAAAATCTTGTAACATCTGTCCCATTGAAATCTGTGGAAATATTACATAGGTGTTCATTAAAATCATCTGGAAAACAAAAATATGAAAAACTAAATGACCAGGCAAGAAAATACATGATCCACAAGGCTATTCTTCTTTTTCCCCTGTTTGGTATTTCGTCAGTTTTAAACATCAAAAATCCAGTTACCAAACCAAAACCATTCTGACTATGGCAGCACTGTGAGTGTTAGATGGAACATTCCTTGATTCTGGACCAAGTCTGCAGAAGACAGTGTTGCTATGAAGGTAGACTAAGAGGCACGGAGACTGAAGAAAAGGCCTAAGTTGCACGGGATGAAAGGAAAATTCCTTGCTAAAACCTAAAGGGAAATAAATGCTTACATTTATAGTTTTGTAAAGTTTACAAATACAAAACCATTATGACATTAAGTTTTCAAATTTTGCAACCAATTCTAAAAACCACTTCTTCAAGAACAGCAGTTCCTCCTTGAGGACTGACCTACTCTCTGTTGCCAGGGTGATGAATTTTCATTTGAGGTCTATTAAGAAAAAAATATACGAGGTAAGTCAAATGAGAGGATCTAATACTTGTATGTGAGTATCTTTTGTAATTTAGATTATGTGTAGCGCATCTAGAAGTTTTATTCAAGCCTAATTTCATTCTCCTTTAATACTCTTTCAAAATCTGGGGAACAGGTGCTTTTCATAAATTCTATACAAATTTGGAGACTAATTTAACATAACCTTTTCACCCTGAAATTCTATGCCTAGGAATTTAGCCCATAGGAAGTACACAAAGATGCATAACATACAAGGATTTTCACTGGAGCACTGTAGCAAAAATTAGAACATCCTAAAGCTGTTGTTACAAAGAATGGAGTTCGACGTGCTGACATAGAAAGGTACCTAGAAAACATTAAGTCAAAAAAACAAGGTACACGATAGTATTATAACAGCTATATTTTTTAAAAGAACAGATAAAATATATTTTTTCATATAGATAAAGTTTGATATGCACAGGAAATTCCTGAAAGTTTACACAAGAAACCATTAACAGTGCCTACCTATAGGACTAGCGGTGTGGAAGGCAGACTTTCTCACTTTATACTCCTTTTAATCTTCTTTGCTATATGCATTTTTTAAGGTAAAAAAAGTTAGTGTTTAGAAATAATCCTTCCTCAAATGTAACCAGGTCAAATTTATACAGTTTGTTAATCCAACTCAAATAAAATTCTGAACTGCCTCAAGCCTGCCAACATAACATACACCAGCTGCCAATGTTACAAACAGTAGGAGCAGGCAAGTGGCCAAGCCCCTCCAGCCCACTAAAGTGAGTCAGCTAATTAAGTAGAAGAGGTGCTAAAATTTTCAGGCACAGCACAAAGCTAGTATTTCAGGCACCTTGGAGTGGATAGGTCCACCAGGCCTGATGTCTGTGCATTTGATCAGCAGGTACCAGTTTTCAAAATCTCATGCTTCCCTCACTTGGCCCTCTTGCAAAATTCTGATGAAAGAAACAGAGAGCTTTTAGAATTGGAAAGCTCAAACTGTGTGAGAAAGAGAAGAAATCCATTTCTCTCTTCATCATGGATAGCTTTATTATGTCATTTTGGAAAGAAATCATTTATTCAGATTATCAGTGCTTAGAATAAAGCCATGTCATGTTAGTAGAGAACCTAATAATGTATGATGGTTAAGAATACAATAACTGCTTTAGATAATGATAGAAAAGACTAAATTTGAAGAAAATTTAGACATTGCAAGCTTAAAGGTAATTTCAAAAATTCAGCTCAAAAGTAAAATTCTTCAATTAATATTACTAAGTTTTAAAGACAAGTGTAATTCAATTTCAGTATCAAGATGAGCAATAATTGATAAGAACACCACAAACTTCATGACTTGTTTTTTAAAAACATGGTTATTGTCAATTTTCCTCACAACTGGGTCAATCTATTTTAAGTGAATCCCTGGCTTATGATTAACAAAACAGAAAAAAATGTTTTACAAATCTTCTGCACAAAATGATTTAGACTTCTTTCTCACTAATATGTTATACAAGTCTGTCATGTTAATATGACTAGTCTGGAAAACAAATGTCTTCATTGGAGAAATTTTTAAAGTAAACACCTGAAGATAGAACTCCACAGATTCTCATTCAATTTCTATTTTTCATCCTCTTTCTAATCAGACCTTAGTTTCTTGCGGGCAATATGTTCAATTAAGGGCTTCCCAGGTGGCACTAGTGGTAAAGAACCCACCTGCCAATGCAGGAGACATAAGAAACACAGATTTGATCCCTGGGTCGGGGAGATCCCTTGGAGGAGGGCAACCCACTCCACTGTTCTTACCTAGAAAAACCTATAGACAGAGGAGCCTGGTGGGCTACAGTCCACAGGGTTGCGAAGAGTCAGTCACAAGAGAAGCAACTCAGCATAGCACGGCATGGTACAGCATGCTCAATTAAGAGTACTCATCTCTTCAGAGACACAAATAGCCATGTGACCCAATTCTGGCCAATGAGTTATAAGTGAAAGTATTTGGTAGGCCTCGAGGAAAAATAACTGTCCTCTTGTTGAAAAAAAGAAAGACAGCAGGCTCATTCTTTCTGCCTTTCCCTTTTTTCCTGCTGAATGCAGACTTGATATAATGACTTGGAGCAGGGAGCCTGCAACCTTAAGAAGCAGTCATACTCTAAACAAGTTTATACATTTGCAAAATTCATCAAACTATCCAGTTAGTTCAGTTCAGTTCAGTCGCTCAGTCGTGTCCAACGTGTCCAACTCCTTGCGACCCCATGAATCGCAGCACGCCAGGCCTCCCTGTCCATCACCATCTCCTGTTAGGATGGGTGCATTTTATAGTATGGAAAATGATACCTTAATAAAGATAATTTTTATTTTTATTTTTTGGCCACACCGCATGACATGGGGGATCTAGTTCCTTGACAGGGATCAAACCCATGCCCCCTGCAACAGGAAAAGTGTGTCTTAACCACTGGATCACCAGGGAAGTCCCGAGATAATTTTTTAAAAATCATTTGCTGGACAAGATCATAACCTTTTAACATATATTATGATTAACGTATAGACCTTTTTTAAAAAATAGGAACAAAATAAATATTTGTTAGCTTGACTTTAATTATTTGTTAATTCTGTGGCTATTTGAGCAATATAAAGTACTCTGCTGGAGGAGGAAAAATACACACCATAGTTGAAAAGACAAATTCCACTTATGCAGTATTTGTATACACATCTGCGGTTCTTTTGGGAAGAGATTAAGTCAGGAAGACCTGATTCAACTGTTCTCAGAAAAGAAACAAATAATTTACCAAGAAATAATAATATACTTTCTCCTATTTAACTCTTTGTAAAAATCTATAAAGCAATTTCCAATACAGAAATCTAGTGATACAACTAGGTTTTAGTTAAGAAACAAACAAAACAACGTGCATGCAAAAATACTGCTGACTCTTGGCTAAAAACATTTATAGAAGATACTAGTGGCAAAATTAAATCAAAATAACATTTAAATAATAGGCAAACTAAACCAGTATTTCATAAATCATGTTTTGGAGGAAAAAAGGAGACTTGAGCATATTTCATGAAAAATGGGTATGATGTTACATAAATTTAGGTGATGATAGTTTGAACAAGGTTAAACAAGTTTCGTTACTTCTTTCTCATAGGCTTCACTGTGATCATGTGTACTGTGAATTCCTGAAAGAGGTTATATGGAATGCAGTGTGTCTCAAACTGAGTCAGAGATTGTCACAGGACTTGGCTTGAGGGAGCCACATTTTAGGAAACACTCTGAACGATGACAGAACAAGTCAAATCAAATCAAATTGAGTTTTTCCTACATATTTTGTTTTCGTATCTCTGTTGGAGAAGGTAATTATGCATTTTATTTAAAATATCTTCTTTAAAAATATAAAAAAGAATCTAAATTGTTGGTAAACTTTGATTTAATAAGATTGACTATCACTCAGATATCCAGACTTATAAAATAACAGAGTATTATGTAGAGCTGGTCACAAGCAGAGTTGACCCCACCTTTCAAGAACAACCAACTACTAAAATCTGTGGGGTACATGCAACCAATTCTGAGTCCTTACTTTCGTGTAAAGAGACTCAGAATTTATCTCTGGACTCTCTCAATAATAATCATATTACTTTGAATAAATAAAAGCTCAATTTCCTTAACTGTAAAAGTACTATAAAGTGTAGAGCTAGACTACATAAACTATGAAATTTTTAGCTCTAAATATGTTATTTTCTGGGCTTCCTTTGTGGTCCAGTGATTAAGAATCTGCCTGCCAATGCAGGGGACATGGGTTCAATCCCTGCTCCAGGAAGATCCTACATGCCAAGGGGCGACTGAGCCTGAACACAGCAACTGGGCCTGTGCTCGAGAGCAACTCCCAAGCCTGTGAGCTGCAACGATGGAGACTGTATGCCCAGAGACTGTTCTACAACCAGGAGAGCCACCACAATGGGAGGACCCTGCTTCTGCAACTAGAGAGTAGCCCCCGCTCGCCACAACCACAGAAAGTCTGCACCCAGCAGCAAAGACCTAGCACAGCCAAAATAAACACATCTTTAAAAAGTCAAATATGCCATTTTCTAACTTATTGTGTTTAATAGTTAATAAGTAATGTGAAGAAGTATTTTATGAAATATAACTTATTTTCAAAACCATCATGAAGTATGAACTCTGCACAATATCTCCCTTATATTTGTCACTTAAAACTTTAAATGTGAAGTTCATCTTGGTAAAAAGCAAATTTTATGTCCCTCTATTGTCTCAAGTATTTATTTCAAATACAACCATGTTTGTGGAGTTGGAAAAGAGGGACAATGGACCACAACTTAATAAAACTCTGGATATCTGAAAAGGATTATCATTCAGCCAGAAAAAAAAGCAGATGAACATGCTGTTACTTTTTCAACTGTTAATTATTTTCAAAAGCAAAGTTTAGTTTTGACATCATGAGAAACAATATTCCAGTGGACAAGAAAAAGATGTAGTAGCTTTAACAAATATTCTTTAAGAAACTGTAACTGCTTACCTGTAATGGACCCAAGATAGAGCTTGTTGTATACATAAAAAAGAGACGAAGATAACTCAGAACGTTGGCAAATGCAAAAAGTCCCTCTGCCACCAGTGTAGGGTGGAACGCGTCCCAGTCCTTCCGATCCGCAAAATCGTGAACTAAGATTAGGAAGAAAAAGCCGAAGGTAAGTGGGCCTCTCAATTTAGGAAAATAAAAACAAATACTCTGACTGTTGAAAGAAAACCATTTTGTCTCTCCTTGTGGCAGAATTCCATTTATGTTTCATAAACTTCTCTTTTAATAGAAATAACACTGTTTTAAATAAATAGATGATTTCTACACATGTGGAGCAATATCAATTGTGTTTCATGAAGAGGTTTTCTCAGAAATTCTCACGCTTTAAAAGACCAACTAACTTTTTAAAGACAGTCATTAAACTTTTTATGAATGAAATTTTTGCTAGTCTTTCTTAAATTCCACAACACAAGCTTGAAATTAATTAGCTTTCACATGAAATTAAGCTAGTTATTTGACTCAAGATTCTACAATGCACCATAGCTCTTCTCCCTTCTAAACAACAAGAACAAAAAGGGTGTATTATTATAGCTGGACACAGAGTAACCACATGTTTCAACTATCTGGAACACTCCCAGATTACACACCAGTTTTCCTGGCCTAATTATTAATTGTGCTTTCCTTCATTTGTGTGTCTTGGTTTGAAATAATAAAATTATATGGGTACCCTGCTTCTAGAGGGTAGTCTAAGAGACCAGTCTGAAAAAGGGACCAGTCTAAAAAAACCAATGATCATCAACCTCTCTATCCAACCATTTATCTATATGTGATCAATTTATATTTTCTTAGTAACCTCACAACTCTGGTCATTGAACATAGCTAATGAACATGTTCTGTACTACTGATCAAATACAGAAATAGAGTTTTTAATAAAGTGGTATAAGAAAATCAGTTTACTCTCTCTCTAGTTTGTAAATTAGCCAAAACTCAAAAAATATTATGTAATAGTTCCTTGAATGTGATACCTCAGAATTCTAAACTCAAGTGTAACAAAGACAGTCAACATAATCTTTGTTACCTTTCCTGGGCTTTAAATCAATCTTTATAAAAGTAACATTGTAAGATGTCTATAAGGTTGGATTTTTGTCAAATTTTAAATATAAAACTATAGGAATCAGAAAATAATTAGATTTACATCACTTTTTAAGCTATGGGAGATAACCCCATGATTTGGAATGTGTAAAACACCATAATGAGTTCCATTCAGATACACTTTTCCCTGGTAAATATAACCAATTTAAATAACTTTGTGTTCTCATTTTAAGTAACAGGTAAATGAACCTAGCTCAGATATAAGGAATTGGCATTTGGTAGAAAGAAAATGCCCGGACAGACCTGGATTTAAATCCAGTCTTGGTTTCTTACTGTATGGTCTTGGATAAGTTACTTATTATCTCTGAGCTTCCTTTTCCTTATTTGCAAAATGGGGATAAGAACATCTGTCTCATAGAATCCCTGTGAGAATAAAATGAGATAAAGTATAGCAAGTATCAACCAAGGTACCTGGCATATAATAGGTAACCAACATTTAGAGGTAATAACATCCTTGAAAGTACTAGAAAGGAAGGAAACAATGGGCACTATTTCCTTGCCAAAGATAGGTTGAAAATGAAAACATATCAGACACAGATTTGGGCCAAAGTAACTCTGAGATCCATGGCTAAATATCTTGGGTTTTCCTAAATAAACTTCACTCGTGCCTTCAATTGACATAGTTAATAGTCACCTTGTTGTGAGCAACCACTTTGAGGGCAAAGGTTGCCAAATAAAGTGAATTCATGACAAAACTGAGCTGATTACGAGATTCTTCTAAAAAGTCTTCCAACCCTTCATACCAGAGTCTTTTAATGTCTGACCATATCATTCCTAAAAAAGAAAAAAGAAAAAAAATCAGATGACACTCTCTTAATTCAATAATAAACTACAAAGATACATTAAGACTCAAAGTATAAAATAAATAACATGTATCATCTGTAGCCTCATTCAGCAGAAAAAAATAACATTCAGTAAAATTTGAAAGAAAAGGAATCTTAAGCTTCATCTGACAATATCTTTCCCAGGGAGGGCTTTTAATAAATGATGTGCAACAAGCATAAGAAAACAAATAAATCGTTGTTAAATGTCCCTCCCCAAAGGCTTGGTTCCTGATTATTTTCTTTTCTCTATCTACACTCACTCCTATTAACGGCTTTAAATAGTATCTATGTGGTAGACTTTCAAATTTTTAACTAAACCTGTATTTACATAATATAATAAGTATCTCTAACCCCTCCTCCTAAACTTAACTTGCACAAGTAGTTGGCCACTCTAAATCTCAAACTGGATGTCCCAACATGTCCGAACTGAATTCGTAGTCTCTGCTCCCAAGCTCACAGCAGTTAGACTTCCATATCTCAGCTGATGGCAACTCCATCCTAGATGCTCACTCTAAATGTCCTTGCCTCATCCTTGACTGATATTCTCGTAAAGCACACATTCAATGCAATAGTAAATCCATTGGCTCTATTTTCAAAATATAGTTAGGAACTAACCTTCCTCACCATCACTTCAAATTCAAGCCACTATCTTCTCTGGCCTGAATGTCTGAAACAACCCACTTGGTCTCCCTGCTTCTACCCTGTTTCCCTGAAATCTATTCTCAACACAGCAATCAGAACAGTCTTTTTAAAATGCAAGTGTTATTGCTCTCATCAAAACCCTGTAGCAAGTCCCAGAGGACAAAGAATTAACTGCAGGACAGAACTCTTTCCCCATGGGAACGAAACCTCATGTTATCATCTAGAAAAGTGGTTTCCTTGTAAACGTACTATGTTAAGGAAAGTATGAAAAGTCAGCTGTGTTCAACATTGTTATAAAAACAATCACTGACTGGGAAACTGCATAAGTGGATTCATAGACCTCAAAAGTATACACAAACAGGACTACATAAAAACATGTTAAGAAACACAGGTTTCAGCTTCTCTGTGTGATGTTTCTTTAACTTGAAAGTGTGCCTGTAGCAGGAACTACACTCGGAGGCTTTAGAAGATATCCAGATTTATAAGAAATCCTGCCAGTTTTCAGGTTTCTGTGGCTGGGGTAGCCTACACCCATGAATATGACCTGATTCCACATGACTGAGTGTGCCCTCTATGGGGCTAAGCAGCCCGGTTTTTTAAAGAACTGCCAATAAAGACGTATTTGAAGCTGTCATGCTTTATTTCCTGCCTTACGTCCTTCCACAGAGCTAAGTAAATGTGGCGTCAGGTTTCTGCCTATGCTGTCTGGCAAGTGTGAACGTTAGTAAGAACCTAAGACCATGCTGCTGACTGTGCACAGCGGGCACTGCACACTGCACCTTCCCTTATATCTCCTTTTATTCAGAGTCAAAACCAAATTTTTTAGAACGGTCTCTGAGGCCCTACCTTACCTCTCCTCTTGGATCTCCTCTCCTCTCAATCTTTCCTTCCACGACCCTTGTCACACTGGCCTCCTGGCTTCCTTGCTCTTCTTCTCTGAACAACCAAAACTCCCAAAGGGGACACTGGCTCTTCTTCCAGCTGGAAGCTCCGCATCCAGACATCCATCCTGCATCTTTGCTCACCACCTACTCTGATCGTCCTATTTAAAATCGCAAATTTATGCCTGTCACTCCCAGTCCTCCACTCTGCTTCTCTTTCTTTTCCCTTAGTACTTATCACTTTTAAACAATGGATATAGTTTACTTATCATGTCTATTATTAACTATCTTTCTCCCATTTTGGGTAAAAACTCTTCAAAAGTAAGAGTATTTATTAACCAATGTCCTTAATGTCCTAAATAGTGCCTGATACACAGAAGGTGCTCAAAAAACTTGCTCAATGAATAAATACGCATAAATAAATAACAACCAAACCAACACTTCCTTCCTCTTCTTTGGCCAGAAGTTTCTTCAGTTTTATATTCCTAGGAGTACCAGAGAACAGTACTGCAATCGAGGATTGCTTTACGATACATTCCTCCATTGAAATATTTTTAAGGAGAATGTAAAGTGACTAAAAGGAGATTAAACCAATCAATCCTAAAAGAAATCAACTCTGAATGTTCATCAGAAGGACTGATGCTAAAGCTGAAGCTCCAATACTTTGGCCACATGATGCGAGGAACTGACTCACTGGAAAAGACCCTGATGCTAAGAAAGACTGAAGGCAAAAAGAGAAGAGGGCAACAGAAGAGATGGTTAGATAGCATCACTGACTCAATGGACATGAACTTGAGCAAACTCTGGGGAGACAGTGAAAGACAGAAGCCTAGCATGTTGCAGTCTGTGGGGTCACCAAGAGTTGGACATGACTTTGACTGAACAACAATAAATGACAAAAGCAGATTGCTACAACCTGCATATGGGTGAAGATCAAGTTAAGCCATCAGAATCATCCTCTGGCTTACCAGTAGACAGAATAAGTCCCTTGGGAAAAGTATCTTGAGAGTATTCTTGAAAAACTCTGTTCATAGTATCTTAATTATATAGAACACATACTTTTCGTACAAGATCATCTTTAAATATCTTAAATATCTGCAGATCTGACACAGAAAATACTTTTTAAAAAATTCCATTTGGAAGAGCTTCTATTTGAAATGAACAGGGACTTCCCTGGTGGTCCAGTGGCTAAGAGTCTGTACTCCCAATGCAGGGGGCCCAGGTTTGATCCCTGGTCAGGGAATTAGATCCCACATGCCACAACTAAAGATCCTTTATGCTGCAACTAAGAGCTGGCACAGCCAAATAAATATTTTTAAAAACTGAAAATAATATAGATAAAAACTATCAAAAATGTTAAAGCAAATAACTTAACATTTTATTAACCCAAACACTGTAACGCTAAAACACTAAACTAAAATGCTTACAGAAATGTGTTTTATTTCTGTAAAATGCAATATTATACCTCAATGGAACTCTTGACAAAAATTACAACATGGATTGGATAATATTTTGATTTTAAAAAGGCAGATATATGAAAGAATATTAAGTACCACTGACAGGTATCTTCCCAACTCTTATGTAACACCCCACACCAAAATGAAGCTAATATACTTGATCTATTTCAAATTTCTGAATTGGATTGGAAGAACACAACAATTTTAAACTAGTATAAGCAATGCAATCACTACATAATCAATGGACCATATATACATATAATTATTAATATTAGCAAAACTATAATCCCATCATTTGGGGATTTCTCAAGGCTTGCTCCTAGGTCCCCTCTTTTCATTTTATACTTTCTCACGTGTCTCACACATGGCCATAGTTTCATATACAACATATTGCATACTGCTAACTCATGCTTAAACTTCCTCTTGAATTCTAGACTATGAAATCAACCAATTGGATGATTGATATCTCTTTTGAGTATCTCAAAAGCTTTTCAATTTTGACATATCCAAAATCTCTCTCAGAATCTATTCTCTCACAAATTCCCAAACTTAGTACTCTTCCAGAATACTTACATTGCTTAATAATGCCCCACCTCCTCCCCTCCTACATATATATATATATAT
>SJYC01016806.1:0-12836 GCA_006408675.1 Madoqua kirkii
AAAAATATCTTTTGAAAGTTACCCATCTGCTTCCTAATTTTTCCTGAGGTCTTGATTTCAGAAGTTTAACTTCTATACAACCAAAGGCTGTGCTACTGTGATTTTTGTTCAAAGTCCTTCCCTCTCAAACAGTTAAATATTCACCTACATTTTCTTCCAGTTTTATGGTTTCATTGTTTATATTTAAAGCTAAAATCCAACTGGAAACTGATCTGTATTATCAACTAAACCTGCAGAATGTTCCCAACTAAAAATACTGGATTACAAAATCAACAAAATTTATAATCTAGAATCAACAAAATTCTAGAAATATCATGAATTTTAAGGTTTCCTGACAGCAATATTAGTTATTCTTGCAAATGTCTACTGAACGTAATATTTTTACAGAGAAAAAATTCTATTTCCATAAAACGAAGTAAATTGGAGGGGAAGAAAAAATGGCAATGGGGCAGATCTACTTTGGTTTAAAAATTCAAATTAATAAATATTTAAGAGTACTAACTACTATAGTTGGTCTTGATGATCGTTTTGGTCGATGATTAAGTAGTATATCAACAGCTCCCACTACTTTAATTTATAATCTAGAATCAACAAAATTCTAGAAATATCATGAATTTTAAGGTTTCCTGACAGCAATATTAGTTATTCTTGCAAATGTCTACTGAACGTAATATTTTTACAGAGAAAAAATTCTATTTCCATAAAACGAAGTAAATTGGAGGGGAAGAAAAAATGGCAATGGGGCAGATCTACTTTGGTTTAAAAATTCAAATTAATAAATATTTAAGAGTACTAACTACTATAGTTGGTCTTGATGATCGTTTTGGTCGATGATTAAGTAGTATATCAACAGCTCCCACTACTTCAGAGTCGATTGCCACCAAAAGTGCATCTGTGGACTTTAAAAAAAAAAAAAGTTAAAAATGAAAATGGAGGGAAAGAGGTAAACTATTTTTACTAATTCATAAAGAAAACTATTTCTTTTTGAAAATTTAAACTGTAGTATATACAGTAAAACTGAATTTTTAAAAATGTAGACTATCCAAATATAACATTTGCTTGCCTTAGCAATACTTCTGTGTACCACAACACACACATTTTTATCCTGGTTTCACTGCTTGAGCTGATCAAATAATGAATGCTTGGTAGTGGGTTTATTAATGAAACAGGGCTGATATAGGTAGTATTTAAAGTTAATATTATTTTTTCCAAGATGTTTATTTACTCTTGAACTTTGGATCAAAAGAATCCTAATATTCCAAATCTATAAAAGAAATTGCCAAGAAAAATTACTACAAGCAAAGGATATAATTAATACAACCATGAAGTTAGGGGACAATGGAAAATAAAAACAGGAGGAGCCTGCTGCTCTCATCTTTAAAGCATATATGGCTGACTGAAATTGTGTAAATCATGACATTAATATTAGCAATCTTTTTCTTTTTTTGGCCTTGCTGCGCTGCTTGTGCTTTCTTAGTTCCCTGATCAGGGATTGAACCCAGGCCACAGTAGTGAAAGCTGAGACTTAACGACTGGACAGCCAGGGAATTCCCAATATTAGCAATCTTACCAAGTAAAAATCACAAAGAATTTTCTCTGAGGAATCAACGTCCTCAGAGACAAGGAGAAGTGACTTTACAGATTGACTCCCAAACTATAGCTCATTTTGAAGCTTCAACTCTGATGGGAGGAAAAAAGTAAATAGGAGCGGAGTAAATGGAGACTTTTCAGCTTTTCAGTGTAACAAAATCTTCAGCCCTATTATGGTACTCAGCAACTGAGATCAGGTTTTCGGCTTCATTTTGTTTGGCTTAAGGAAAACCAAAAAGGCAGATGCAAAAAGTGGAGATAAGCAACAATTTAATCTAAGAAAACACTCTGATTATTTTCAGTATATACATTTTTAAACTATTTTAATCTTTAATAACTATTTAAATCAACATTATCTCCCATAAAAGTGAAACTGTATCCTATCTTTAATCTGTGTAGCTGAAAAGAATAAAGCTTTCATCCACTTCATCTAGATGTTAAAAATAGGACTAAAAATGGCAGACTTTATCTGGATGTCTAAAAATAGGACTAAGCACCCCAAGGAATGGGATGGGGCCACATTCAGCCATTAGGAACTGCCTGTGTATTCCCAGAGGAAAAACTCCTTACAGTCATAGGAAATTTAATTCATTGTTTTATCCCTTAAAACTTTAAGGTTTCACTGAGCTGTAGCCTATTCTTTAAAATCTAGCATTATTACTCTTCTGCTTTGCATACATTTCTAACTTCAGTTTGGTACTCGGTCAACTGAAACAAAAAGAACCATGTGTTCATTTCTACTAAACAGTTCACTAATGATTTTTAATTTTAACCTATGAAGCTGGCTAACTATAGGAAC
Organism: Madoqua kirkii; assembly: GCA_006408675.1. Classification (NCBI taxonomy): domain Eukaryota; kingdom Metazoa; phylum Chordata; class Mammalia; order Artiodactyla; family Bovidae; genus Madoqua; species Madoqua kirkii. The sequence continues at coordinate 2,390 of SJYC01016806.1, forward strand.
AACACTGCTCTCAAAGTCCAAACACCAAGCAACTCCAATCATCTGAAACATCATCATGAATTCAGCTGTAAATTTCTTCCAAAATCATACTGAGCTGTCACAAACTAACTTTATGGGCATTATTCCTTAGAAGGAATTGCCTCAACCACATTGACTTAAGAGTTGTTTTAAATTACAGATATCTGGCTTTCCCAAGTACCCTTCTGGTCTTTACTGAATAAGGGAACAGCTAGATTAAAATCAACAAAGAAGGGAGGAAGGATGAAAAATTGCTAAAAGTGGATCATTGAGAAGATAAAATATCAGCATAGCGAAACCACTACCAATTCAAAGCAGTCTGAAACCATTTGATGTAAGGAAAAACATATCAATAATTTCAGACTATAAGAAGCAAATAAAATGATTATACTCTTGATGAGTCCCACTTATGATGCTAAAGTTAAATTATATTCAGATACACTATTTAGTAAACAATAAAGAAAGATTCATGTTAAATCTTTCAAAGCTTAAAAGGATAAGCTTCAGGTAGAGAAATATTTATTTACATTAAAAAGTCAAGTAAATAAGGAGTTGCCATTGACATGTTCTATACAAATGCTATCACTTGTAAGTTCTAAAGGGGAAAAATTATTTTTAAAATATCTATATGTACACAAAATGTCCTCATAAGTTTTGTTTCCCAATTTATTTCAGATATTTGACTATTCTTTATTAAATCTGCTTAGTACATATTTATTATGTATTAATGGAGTTACTCCCTCCCTTCTCATCCCAGACTTTGTCAACAATTCCCATACTCTTTCCTCTAAGCTCAGATTCTCATAAATTATCTATTTCCTTATCAATGATAAAATTTCCACCTCGATATTCTATTTACTGCTCTTGTCTTCTACAGGACCTTGGTCCTTCATTCGCGGAAATACCAATCCTAGCCCCTACCTCCCAAAACATGAAATACTTTCTCACTCTTTGCTTACTTGACTTGATCTTCTCTCTTGAGCAAGACAAGGTCCCTGCTGTCAAGCAGCTTATTTGGTGGGAGAAGTTGTCGTTGTTTAGCTCTTTGCGACCCCACGGACTGGAGCCTGCCAGCTCCTCTGTCCATGGGATTTCCTAGGCAAGAATGGAGTGGGTTACCATTCCCTCCTCCAGCAGATCTTCCTGACCCAGGAATCGAACCCAAGTCTTCTCATTGCAGGCAGACTCTTTACCACTAAGCCACTTGGGAAGCCCATCTTTCTCTTACCACTCAAGTTTTCTTTCTCTCATTCTGCCAGATTTCTAAAATTCATGTGTGTCATTTTCTCTAACTCTACTGATGCCAGAGATTCAAAATCCAATGGCCTTTCCTATCATTTTCCTGATTTCTCAACAACTAAGAAAACTGTTTTTTTGGTTTTTCACAATGGTCCATGATCCTAACTCCTTTAATGAAATCCTCCCCTTCTAAAGACGTTTTATTAATGTAGAGGCTCCCTGAGAAGGAATCAACACTAGTTTTTGCTCTTCTCTGTGATTTCATCTATTCTCACGGTGTCAGATCATCCCCATGCCCATGACTGCTGTATTTCTCCAGCCCAACCTCTCCCTAGAGATGTAAGCTTTCCATTGAAAACTTCCTGATAGCCCCAAAATAAACAAGGCTAAAACCAGAATTCACAGTTCTCTGCCCCAAGTTTGACTTAGCTCTGTAACTTCCTGTTTTCCTTTCATCATTCTCCCAGTAACCCATGTTTATGTTTTCAGATCATCTTGGACTCTTTCTCAATCCTCCCTTCCAAAGATAAATACTCACTAAGTTCTGTCAATTCTTCCTTCACAGTATCTCTTACATTTGCCGTTATTTTTCCCCGACTCTCATAGCCACTGTTCTGGCTCAGGCTTTAACCTCTTCATATATGGATCACTATAAACACTGCTCACCCAAGCTATTTATAGCCTTCCCCATTTCCTGTTTGTTTAATCTATACTGAACACAGCCACTAGATTAGTTTTCCTGAAATACCACTGTATACATCACATCCTTCCTCAAAAATCTTGTAATGATCCCATTATTTATCACATAAAACCCAAATTCCTTAGACCGGCATTCAAGCCCTTTTCATCAGTTTTGTTTTAGTTATTTTACCAGACATTTCCACTACCATCCAACCCAAATATCTTATTCAAAAAGGCTAAGTCAAGTCACTGTCTCAAGAACATACAGTGTACAATCTTTGTTTATATCCTTCTCTATATCCTGTTCCCCTCCTATCTATTAAATACAAAATTTTTACAGTAGTTTTAAGTAATAGTGTAAAAGCATGGACTCTGGCAGTCAGAACCTGAGTTCAAATTCCAGCTCTGACATTTATGGAGTAAGTCTGGGCATGTTACTGAAGCTTTCTGTACCTCAGTTTCCTCCTCTATAAAACAGGGATAATAGTAGCACCTAACTCATAGGGCTTTTGTACAGATTAAGAAGTGACTATATTTACAATTATTAATATTTCAAGGCTTGAGCTCAACTGACGCTTCCATGAAAGCTTTCTTGATAGTGCCAGTCCACAGTGATCTTCTCTTTCCTATGTTTCCAAAACACTTATGGTAAACCACTACAGTTTAAGAATGAAACAGGGTTTCTCAATAGTGGCACTACTGACATTTTGGACCAGATCAATCTTTGTTGTGGAGGCTGTCTTGTTCACCATAGGATCATTAACAGCATTGCTAGCTTCTACCCACCAGAGGCCAGGTACAAACCCACCCCTTAACTGCAAAACCAAAAATGTTTCCAGATGTTGTCAAATGTCCCTGAGGGACAAAATTATCCAGCTGCGAGTCACTAGTATGAGACAAGATAAAATACTTGAGAGCACTTTATAACCCCTAAGCAATATAGAAGGATCAATTATCATTACCACTCAGCACATATGAAATAAACTTTTCTATTATTTAATTAAAATTCATTGTTCGTTTTAACATACTTCTGTACAGAACTCATGTTTTACTTATTCATTTCCACAATGACACCCAACCAAAGGTTTTGGACATTTGTTGACTGAGAAATAAGACACAGGTAATCCAAGACAGGACACAGTGAACTAGAAAGAGCATGGGATTTGCAGACAAAAAATTTGGTTCAAATCTTAGCTTTGCCCTTATTTATTTTAGAACTTTGGGCAATACATTACAGTCTATGAGCCTCAGTTTTCTGCTCTATAAAATATAACATCTATAGAAGCTGGTTATGACTTCAAATTTGTTCAGGTATCTGAAAGAGCCATGTAAATTACAGAAATTTTATAAACAGACATATATAAAAGAAAATGATTATTGTACCATAATACCTCTTGTATATGGAATCATCAGAAACTTTCCTTGTAACCTTATTTTCTAGGTAACTGAAGCTTATGCTTTTAAGTATTTAACTTTAAAATTTAAACAATCTTGACGGAATTTTTCTGCTTTCAGAAGTACTATATATATTCCTCTTTCTTCTCAAGCAATATATACTGAACATAACTTAATTTTCCCTTACTGACTCTGGGCTATTGTTATAAACATTAATTACCACTTGAACATACAGTTCCCTTAGAGATTATCAGGTATGTAAGGCTGTTGATCTCCTTAAAAAGAGTCAGAGGTACTGTGCCTAACTTTGTTCCACTGAAGCCTCATGCCTCTTCTGTGGCTCCCGTAATTCTCTATGGATTAGAAAGCTAAGTAAGTTTGTTAAAGTGTAATCTAAAATGAGAAAAAATAGACTTTAAGAGTCCAGATAAAGTTCATAAATGGGAAACCTCATCACATCTAATCTGGCTGCTCAGGGGTATTTTTCACTTACTTTCTGGTTCTTGGTGGTACTCTGGATAAATGAAATTTCTGGAAAAGCAATTTTTTTTCTACTTAAACATGTATATACAGAGATGATACCACATGTTGCAATACATACATATAATATTTATAATAGAAATGTATATAGGAGTAACCTTTTATTTTTAAAATCTATGAGTGTTTCCTGATTTCACTCTTTAAAAAGGCTCATTAATTTAAAGCAACAACACAGCAAATGCTCAAACTATTTGAAAGGGAAAAAAAAGAGCCAGAATTCAAATGCAAAGTCCTATGATAAGCAAAACAAAGAGGAAGGAAAATAACATTAAATTCCTTCACATCTCTGAACTTAATTCTTTCAAGATACACATGCCGTACTTTTTTACCTGAACTGATATGAAGACAAGCAAGAAAGGTCAATATTTCCCAATTTAAAAAATTTCATTCACATTTAGTTATAAGTAAACACTAAATTTCAGACAAAAAGAAAAATTTAATTAAACTTAGGAGAAATTCAAAGTCAAATTGAAAATTGCTTTGCATGTGAGATGTACTTTGTTCTTATGCTTGTAAGTTATATGGGCCACAGAAATACCTGTTCCCCTGACACTTCCAGAACACTTGTACTATTTTTAGATAAAGAAGATAAATAGTAATAAGTAATAAAGACAAAGTCATCTTTAATAAGTCATAATAATTTACCTCTGTCGGATGTTTTAAAACATATAAGATGAGGAGGAGTGAAAATTGGGGGGAAAAAAATCAAGTCAAAATATTATATTTTTTAAAAAGGCTTTTTCTGGTTTGTTTTTTAATTTTTAGTAGCTCAAAACAAAAGGTGAAAGAGGAAAGAAAAATAGAAAGGAAGAAGGAAAAAAAGGAAGGAAGAGAGGAAGAAAACTAGAGAGAAAGGACAGAACATGGCATATCTAAGAGTACTTAAAAGCTACTGGATAAAATTATCTAGCCTTGTACCTGACAACCGTAGTCCAAAAGAAGCTGCAGTATATCCAAGTTTTCGTTTTCAATAGTTATGGTAACAGCATTTCTCCCAAGCACATCTACGCAATTTATGTTCAAGTCACCTGAACTGTTTTCCTCCAAAATCTTTTTAACCATATAATAGTCACCTAAATAACAATACACAAACATAATTTAATATCCGTGACACAGTAAATAAGAACTATAACGAAAACTTAGCTTGATGATTTAAAAGATTAAAAAACCTAAACTCTTTTGTATACGGAACTGCACAAAGAAAATGTGAACATTTCCTTGCTGAAAACTTATACCCTGATTTAAAAAAGATATGTACATCAGTAACAAACAGAAAAAATAGAAAACTTTTAAATGTATAGTTTAGAATATAATTTGTTTAAAATGCAAAACTGATTGATGACAAGGAGAAAAACTTTTAGAAGACATTTAAAGTAATAAAGAATGTCTAAAAGTACAGACTGAGTGCTAGAAAAATAAGATAGAAAGGATTTAAATTTTATATCTCAAATACATATACACATTTAATTGTTAAATGGTTAAAAGCAAGATCTAGTAATAAATGGAGGCTGTTATGAAGAGGTTTTTACAGGGGAAAATACACTTTGGAAAAGCAGTGAATGTATATATGCTTGTGGGTATAAACAGTAAGAGGGAGAGATGCCCGAAATTCCTAGTCTCCTGCCCATTCTACCAACACACAACACACACACACACACACACACACATCTCATTAATGAAGCTGTTTAGATTAAATGATGGGATATTCAGCTCACAGAACTCTAAAGCAGGACTATGATTAATGCTCGTAGAGGCCAATGTCAGACTATTTCAAAATGAAATCTGACTTGTCAAGATTATGCAGATTAGCTTCTGCCTCACTCTACCCCACTCAAAACAGCTAATGAATGGGGAAAAATGAGAATAATTATAGAGTAATCATTTTCACAGAGGGCCCACTATACTTGTCTGCTAACCAGCTGGCGCAATAAGTAAAAGGGGAAAAAATCAAAAGAGAAATGCTAATTAAATGGAGAAAAAAGCTAAGTGGGTTTTGCTTTATTTCATCTTGCTTTTTAAACATAAGATGAATAAACCATTTAAAGTGACTTGCAAATATAGCTGTTCCTTGGCAGTCTATGAATAAGAAACAGGAAGAGAACAATCAGAGTGGAAACCAGAAGTAAAAAGAAATGAATGATTTCATGATACAGAAATTCTAAAACTGGACTGAGTGAATAACAAAGAAAGGTAACAGATTTTTTTTGTTTGTTTTTTTTGGTTAACATTTCAAATTGCACTATTATTTTTAACCAGTGACTTTTAAGTCTTCATTGTTGGAAGGTGTTGAATGGTAGTTTTCTTGATGGTGTATTCCTTAGTTCCCTCAAGAAAACTAGTCAGAAAAAGAAACTATTTCCTCAAAGCACTATTAATTTAAATACTAATGCTCTATGGCAAAAACTTACCAAACACTTCGCAAAGTGAAGTTCTGAATCACAAGTTGAACCAATAGTGAACATGCAGATAGATCAGTGAAAATTTATCACTAATCCTAGAAAATAACTTTAAAACCTCATTTCAGGTGAATTTATTTCAGTCTTAGTTGTAGGAGAATGCTACCCATAAAAACTCTGGCTCTATTTTCTTTGATTTCATGATGTGCCTAGGTGAGGACTAGTTTTTTCCTTATCCTTGGGACTCATTTCTGAATCTGACTCTGCCCTTTATTAATATGCAATACTTCAGCCATTTCCTCTTGACATATTGCTTCATTTCCATATTACTTCTTCTCCTATTGGAACTTCTTTAGGTATTATGTTCGATCATCCATTCCAAATTCTGTGTCTCTAAAGGTATATTTTTCTTCTTTCTTCCTCTCTTTTCTGCTTCAGGATAAATTCTTCACATTTCCTTCAAGTCATTTATTCCTCCTTTAACTGTTTCTGCTGATTATGATTCCATTAACTTTCTTATGTTTTCATTTCATTATTTTAAGCTTTTTGTCATTTAAACACTTATTTTATGGTCTCTACATAACAATTGGGCTTCCCTGGTGGCTCAGTGATAAAGAAATCCCCTGCCAATACAGGAGACATTGGTTCCATCTCTCGATGGGGAAGATCCCCTGGAGAAGGAAATGGCAACCTATTCCAGTATTCTTGCCTGGAAAACCTCATGGACAGAGGAGCCTGGCAGGCTACAGTCCATGTGTTGCAAGAGAGTCAGACATGACTTAGTGTTTAAATAACAACAAAACACAATAATTATCTGAGGGCCTTACAGATTTAACCCTATTTATTGTGTCACTTGTGACAATGAAATTTTCAATTGGGTATTGCAAGCTCAACTTTATGCGGTTTAACTTTGGGAAACTAGGCAGCCTAGTTTGAAAGCTTGCCCCACCAAGGATGTATATGTTCACTTCTTCCAGATAACTCAGAGGTTTTGCTACACAATGAATCTTTTTTTATATTAATTTCTCAGTTTAGGTTTTCCAAAAACAAGAAGTTAATATTAAATTCCAAGCCAACAAGAGGCAGGAACATAGTTACAAATCCTTAGGGAAATCTTATTTAAAAGCTTCTTTGTAGTCTCCTTTTGCTGATGGATGGGTTCTTTTCTTCATCTACCCCTTTGCTAGAAGTATGTAGTCCTTTATGGAGCCTGGTTTCATGCTTGCACACTGTTTCAACTCTCCACTTTGTACAAACTCAAGGCTTACTTCAACATGGGCATTAAAAGTCTAATCCCAACAACGCCCAGACCATTAACTCTTGCTCCCCACCATAGAGCAATCAAATCCGCTTACACACTCCTCTGTTTTTCAGTCTTTTATGTTTGAATTTGTTTTCCTTACTTTCTTGAAAGCTCAGTTGTTCATTTAAATGGATGTTTGTTTTATTTTATCTAAAATTTCTATGTGATTTGAAACAAAGGGTCTTCAGATTATTTAGTCAGCAAGACTGTTACGAGACAGAATGGCATAAAGAACTACATCAATATAATTCTTACAAAATTTTATAAGTTTCATGTATAACAAATGGTCAAAAACAACTGCTACACATTTAAAAGTTTGAATTACTGTTTAAAAAGTAATTTGTATTGCAAATTCAGATACTATGGCTTTATGGTTTCAAAGACTATTTCCATTACAGTAAGAGGGCTATACAAGGAAAATATAAATAAAATTCATAATAAAAATTTTATTAAAATTTCCACCCTGCCACAGCTGACATACAAAAATAAAAAAACCACCACAAACTATAGTCACAGAACCAATAGGAGACCTAGAGTGGTTCCTAAATATTCTAAGTTTAAATTTGCAAACCATTTAAAACAATGTACTGTATTCAGAAAGCTCAGTAAGTCTTAATATTCATAATGAGTCTATATGTAAGAAGAAGTTAGTAAATTTACAATACATAGCAAGAAGCTAGTTATAGAGAAGGATTACAAGTAAACATGTCTTAGGGGTCAGGCAAACGTAGAAATGTTTCTCATTTTATACTGAAGTTGCTTTTGAAAGTTACATACATCTTTTCGAATATCACATATAGAAGGAAATGCAACATGATCCATTTACTTTTTTGGCTAGATGGTTGTCTTTATTAAGTGAAGGAAAAAAATTCCACCAGTAAACAAACTCAGCAGCAAAACTTCTGTCGCGTCTCCAAAATGTCTCGCATACTTATCTACTTGTATCCATGTACATACACTGCTACCCTCAGTCCAAGACACCATCATCTCTCTCCTGGACCCTGCACTGACTTCTTTACTGATGAGGCTGCCTAAACTCTACTATAGGGGTCAACAAACTTCTTCTCTAAAGGGCCATATAGTAAATATTTAGGCTTTGTGGGCCATACTATCCCCACTGTAAGTACCCAATCCTGTTCTTGCTGCACAAAAGAGACCACAGACCATATGGCGGAGAAGGCAATGGCACCCCATTCCATACTCTTGCCTGGAAAATCATCCCGTGGACGGAGGAGTCTGGTGGGCTGCAGTCCACGGGGTCGTGAAGATTTGGACATGACCGAGTGAGTTCACTTTCACTTTTCACTTTCATACACTGGAGAAGGAAACGGCAACCTACTCCAGTGTTCTTGCCTGGAGAACCCCAGGGATGGGGGAGCCTGGTGGGCTGCTGTCTATGGGGTCACACAGAGTCGGACACGACTGAAGCAACTTAGCAGCAGTAGCAGCAGCAGACCATATGTACACAATGAGCTTCAATGTGTTCTAATAAAACTTCATTTATTGACACTCAAGTTTAAATTCCATATAATCTTTACATTATGAAATATTATTTTTCTTTTGATTTATTCCTGACCATTTGAAATGTATGTAAAAGCCATTCTTTGCTCACAGGCTTTACAGAGACAGGTGGTGGGTGGATTTGGCCTGTGGGCCCACCTCTACTGTGGAATCGGCACTTTAATCCACTCTCCACCCAGCAGCCAGAGTGATCATATGAAAATCAGGTTTTTAATCCTCAAGACTTTTAATCACACTTTAGTCAATTCTAATAATCTTTACTGTGGCTTACTAAGCCCTAGGGACCTAGGGCTTGCTATCATTCTGAATTTACTTAGGAGCCACTCTCTCTCTCACTCACTATGATCTTTCTACACCAGAGTTTTCCAAACTGCAGGTTGCAACCCATTTGTAGTCACAAAATCAATGCACCAAGTCCTAACCAACAATTTTAAAAAATGAAATCGTATATAAAAATACCAGGGTAATTCCATAGATCCTTAGCAACAAATTTTCCCTGACCAACTTGACATATTCACCCTTGCCAACTGAGGACTTCCCCGGTGGTTCAGATGGTAAAGCATCTGCCTACAGAGCCCAAGGAGACCTAGGTTCAATGACTAGGCCAGGAAGATCTCCTGGAGAAGGAAATGGCAACCCACTCTAGTACTCTTGCCTGGAAAATCCTATGGAGACAGAAGCCTGGTAGACTACAGTCCATGGGGTCACAAAGAGTCGGACACAACTGAGTGACTTCACTTTCACTTTCTTTCAATTTTAGAAAGATAGCAGAGAAATGTTATAGTATCAATGAAGAACTGGTGGCATCTCATTTTATTTTCTGGCATATGATGGTAAATTTCAACATCACTGAAATGGGAGCACTCATGTTGGTCAGTTTAATTTTATAGTAACCAAATTTTCAGTTAGTTGTGAAATATGGGATGATGTACCTGTCAAAAAATCTGTTTTTCAAACCAAGTTTCTATAACTTTTTGATTATGGCACATGCAACATTCTAGTTGAACTATACTAACGATGCTTAAAACAGATTTTATTTATTAAGAGGAAAAAAATAATGAGATAAAAATACAGCGCCATGATCAAATTCAATTGTTGGCTCTAGAAATAAAAGTAGTAACAATACTGATCAAAATGTTAATTCCACAGTAAACTTCAAATTAGTTTGAACCAAATTCTTTAAAAAAAACCCAAAAACTATATGTAAGACTTTTAGAGTGAAAATGATTTAAAAATGTAGCTTTACCAAACATGCAAAAGCCAGTATTTATCATAGACCCCTAATGTATTTCCATTCACATTGCTGTGAATGAAATCTCCAAAATTAGATACTCAGAAGCATGGTATACTGAAC
>SJYC01016807.1:0-10348 GCA_006408675.1 Madoqua kirkii
AAAGTAAAGTAATGATCAATATAAATGAAGCTACAAAAATATAAAAGGATTAGTAATGTAGCAACAAATATGACCAGAAAACAAAAATTTTTTTAACAGAAGCTATTAATAACAGTGCTGATCACCATTTTATAGGTCACAAAGTTTGGCCATTCAAAGAAATTCCACTGAATTTCACAACTATAGGATTGGATAACACCACATATTAGTCCTGATAATTTGTTTATGTTTTTAAAAGTCACTACTTAATCAACTCTTAGTGATAGCTTTTGAACTCTTTACATATTAAATTACTAATCCTAGAATTTAAACTTCTTAGTATCAATATATCTGTATGAAGTCAATTATAAGGAAGATATTTACAATACTGGAAGCAGGGAAGAAGAGGAATTATTCCTAGGTTGCAACAATATTCATGCAATAAAACCTAATCTTTTAACATCCTCCCCAAAGTTTATAATATACTATGTAAAGGGGTTTGGCTTGGGTTACATTTGTTTAACTTCCCAAATAAAAGACTGACTGTATACTAAGAATATCCCATCTTCCAAATCACAAATAGGCCATGTAGTTAAATTGAGCACTTGTTTCTTCTCGTCAGACAGATCTATTAGGCCCAAACATACTTTTTTTCCTTACTGCTCCTCACAAGAGAGCATCTTCATTACACAGGAAGCTACTAAAAAGACAGGGATGTAGTCAGTTATTTCTTGATAAAGCACCTTTACAGTACCTTAACAAAATTAGCTTGATAAATGTTATACATTCAGATGATGAACTGTAGAAAAGAGCAGCGAATTAAAAATGAAATAAAGAAACTCACTTGTAGAATCACTACAAAGAAATACCAGCAGTACAGAACTAAGAAGTGGCTAGCTGCTCAATGATTAGTCTGATACACTATCCACCAGATAACTGAACCATACAGCATGGCACTACTGGTGATTTGAAAACCTCTCTTGTCCAAAATACTTGCACTAATGACAATTCGTTAAATGTTTGTAGAATTATGTCTATAGTACCCTCTTTACCTCTCCTTACTGCAAGTTTTCTCTCGTCACACCACATACCTCTTTAAATTAGGTGTCCCTTGTCAACATAAAAGTTCTCGGTAGTTCCCAAGTACTCTGCACTTTTTCTTCCCACTGCCATCCTTTCCAACCCCAACACTTCAAAGTCTCTTCAAACAGCTTCTTTAAAAGTCCCACTAAATATATTAAGTAAAAGTGCTATTAAACAGCAGCTTGGTATTACTTATCCTGGAAATGTTACCCATTTTAAAAACAAAGGCAAGCAAAATTTAAGTGGAATCCAGGCATCAAAGCAAGCTCCATACAATGCAACAAATCATACCACAAAGGTGACACAAGACTCTAGATTATTAAGATTAAGCCCAAGAATAAGGGTGAAATTCGATTCTTTCCATCCCTCCCCTGGCTCCTGAATGCTGAAATTCAAAGGCCTCCTGACATTAATTGCAAATCAAATTTCCTGACAATGCTCTTCATGAAAAGCTGACAGAACTGAATCCAGACTGAGTCCTTTCATCATTTTCTTTTTCTGCACAAGAACTGATGCCCGATCATCAGCAAATTAAAGGATTTATTCTAAAACTACCATCTACTCTAGTTACTTTCAAAGAGCATATGTAGCTGCAGTTCAGTTAAGTTCAGTCACTCAGTGATCCCTAAATAAAGGTATTAATCTTTTCTCCAGCCCAAAGGCCTGAAGTAGACCACTGTCTCACACAAATAAAAGTGGCTCATTACCACATTTAACTCTCAATGAGAAAGGAAAAAACAACGGGTGGTAAGAATCACTGCTCGATACTTCATAAAATTACACACGTATAACCGTTCTTATTTCAATTAACCTTTACCTCTAAACTGCAGCATTCTACATCTAAAAAGAACATGCGTATTCAGAATTTTACTAGGTGGTTGGGGCAGACTTAACTTTACAAAACGGGCACAGGAATCTTCCATTTACTTTTTCTTTTAAATTAAGACAAGAACCAATGTTACCCTTGAGATGATTCTGACACACTTTCAAGATCAGCAACAGTCACTATTAAGAGATGGTGATGAACAGGGAGGCCCGATCATTGGGTCGCAGAGTCAGACACGACTGAGCGACTGAACTGAACTGAACTGAACTGAACCTAGATAGCATATTAAAAAGCAGAGACGTTACTTTGCCAACTAAGGTCCGTCTAGTCAAGGCTATGGTTTTTCCAGTAGTCATATGTATGGATGTGAGAGTTGGACTGTGAAGAAAGCTAAGCACCGAAAAACTGATGCTTTTGAACTGTGGTGCTGAAGACTCTTGAGAGTCCCTTGGACTGCAAGGAGATCCAACCAATCCATTCTAAAGCAGCTCAGTCCTGGGTGTTCATTGGAAGGACTGATGCTGAAGCTGAAACTCCAATACTCTGGCCACCTCATGGAAGAGTTGATTCACTGGAAAAGACCTTGATGCTGGGAGAGACTGGGTGCAGGAGGAGAAGGGGACGTCAGAGGATAAGATGGCTGCATGGCATCACCAACTCGATGGACATGAGTTTGAGTAAACTCCGGGAGTTGGTGATGAACAGGGAGGCCTGGTGTGCTGCGATTCATGGGGTCGCAAAGAGTCAGACACGACTGAGCGGCTGAACTGACCTGAACCTGAATCAGCACTTGCCTAGACCTACAGAACTAATTTACATAAAAGCCAGCTATACACACTATAAAATCAAACTATAAAATCATTTTCATTTATTTTTTTCCTTTACTCCTTAATCTGTACACAATTTTCTAAGACCACCCATCTAACACATACATACCACCACATTTTCACAATTTCTGCTTTAGGAATTCTCAAGCGGAATACATTATGAACATTTTATACATATAGAGAAAAACTGCTAAAAGAAAAAGGATGAGAAACACAGATAATCTACAGCAAATCTGCTCTCATCCTTTTTTACTTTTACTGGACAAGTATAATCTATGGAAACCTCAGTTAACAAAAGAGTCATAGAGAGCAAGTTTAATTTCCAGTAAGTTCCAAATGTGGATGTGTCTTTTCTATCACAAATGATTTTCATTCAACTAGATCAATAAAACTCAGTAGTTTAAAGAGTACAAACTCAAAACAGATCCTAGTTCTACTACTTCCTAACTAATGTAACCTTGGGCAAAGTAATTATAAAGTTTTGCTAACCCTCATTATCTTCATTTGTAAAATGGGGTTAACAACATATCTGGCTCACGGGGTTGTGAGGATTAAACGAAATCATGTATGAAAAGCAGATGACTCTACCCCAGAAGGCTGTCTCAGTAAATGTTTGCCATTTGGCTTGATGAAAGCTCCAAAGTAATAGTGGAAACTATAGCTACTTTAGGAAATTTTTCACTTTTAGATTTGGTTTGGATAACACTGAAAAAGGTTTAACAATATTAGTGAATATAAACAAACAAAAAAAACTGCTATATCTCAAATTTATTTTTTAGCACAAATGTATATCGTAAGTGCATGTAAGAAATAAGCCATTTTTCAAAATCTAACCCAAGAATTCAACATACCTGAAACAAAAAATACCTTCTTCATCTCACTTAAAATTTTTTTTAAATTTATATGTGAGAGAAAAAGCAGACATATTTACTTTTCACCCTACCTCCAAAAGCCAAATCTTTCCAAGGATCTTACTGATGTTATAAAAAGGAAACTAACAAAGAATACCAAGGCTATTTCAAATGGCACGACTGGATAGGCTACAAAGCTATCATACATTAAAACTCTTTTGAGATATGTCATGCAATAATCCTAAATATACACACCAACAAGTATTTACTCAAGCTATGTTCCATTATGACATTCCTCTGTCCTCAGTTTGACAAGAGTATTAAATTGCCTCTCTTGACATAATCTCTGTTTGCTTTAAAATAACCACTGCTCAGTAAGGTGCGGTAGAAAGAAGTAGCAGCCACTTAGTAATTCTAGTATAACACAATCTGTTCCCCAACCCCCACCCCAAGGTTTTTTTTTCCCCCTCTCAGAGAAATTTTAAAGGGAAAGAATTCAGACTATCCACTCCAAAAATACTAAAAATTTTACATAATCCACCAACAGTGATATTTATGAGGTTGTATGTTTCTTTTCATTTTCATGACTACTCCAAACTGTGTCCATGGTGGACTTTCACATATGCTTTCATCATATAATTTAATACTTATAGAGCATAAAAGTTACTCACGATGGACACAGGTAGACTTTGCTTATACTTAAATATGTTTTCAAAAAGTTGTGTGAATAAAATCCTATCTCAAAAACAGTAACAGCAGTCAAGGAGACTGTCATTTATTAAAATAAAACAGAGACAAAAAAATCCTCTGTAATCTTTTCACAGGGTAAGTTGCCCTTCGGTTTATGTTCTGGAAGTTTGCATAATCCTAAACATTTTTCCTAAGTAAGCATGGCCATTGGAAGCCAAGCTGAATAAATTTAGAAAGAAAAGTTAGAACGCTTTTTTACATCTAGGAAATAAAAGCAATCTTTGGGCAATGAATTTCCCATTCTTTTATTATATTCATCAATAGAGAGATGAATGCTTAAGTGAAGAGACTATTTGCATTAAATATATTTCCAAATCTTTGCCCTGTAATTATTTTGTTTGTTGTTTGGTCGCGAAGTCCTGTCCGATTCTTTTACGACCTCAAATTATTTTGTACTACCTGTATCTCCCTTAGAATGAGGAACAATAAACCTTTCTCTCCAATAAAAAGCATGAACAAACCTGTTCTATAAATATGGAGAAACTTTGGAACTTAGAATTTTCGGTAAAGTCCTGTCTTTATGTCCACCAGGACAAACCCATCCAACAATCACAGAACACTGGATGGCTGGAGTTAAATAATACAAGTAACGCTTTTAAAAAAAGAAGAACCAACAGAAAGCCCATAAGCAAGAGAAACCCCAAGCAAGGACATGGGACTCCCAAACTTGACAAAACCTCTGAGCTTCCAGAAAGAACTGAAACCCCAAAGGTTCAGGAGACTCAGGTGGGCAGTAGCGGGGGTGAGGCTGAAAGCCTAGCAGCGTCTCGGCTCCCACGACGCTACCTGAACTCCGGACCCCACGGAAGGAGACCGAGGGCAGACCGCCGCCCCCAGACGCGGGGCTCCGAGGGCGGCACCCGCGGCAGCTCCCGCCCTTCAGCTCCGCACACACGAGGCAGAGGCGGTGCCCGGCGGCCCCAGTGATGCAGCGGGCGCGGCGGGAACACGCTTGGCACGAGAGCAAGAGGGAATGCCCCAAGTTGAGGCTGGGAAGAGAGTGAGGGGTGTGGAGGGCAGGGGCATCCAAAAGCGGAGAAAGGGGCCTCACTTCTCACCCTTGTCGCACGCCAGCAAGAAAAGCTTCTCATTCAGGGTGTTCTCCTCCTTCACCTCCCGCACATCCTTCAGCGCCATCACCTCATTTGGCGACGAAGAGGAGGATGGGGAAGAAGGCAGGGAGGAGGAGGAGGCGCCCGAGAGGTCCGTGCTCGGGTACAGGGCCGCCATCATCGCGGCCCATGAAGGGGGCAGGCCAGGGGACGGGGGCGGGGCCCCCGCCAGCCCCGACCCCGCTCCCAGCCCCGCCCCCCGGCTGGAAAAGGGATGAGTCGTTCCCACGGCCGCTTCGGCTCGAGGCCCGTTGGCCTCGAAGGGCGTCGCCTCCCCACGGAGCCAGCACTCGCCTTCCACTGACAGCCCCAGACTGGTGGCAGCGCATGCGCGGCCCCGGGGCCAGCGCCCCCTCCCCAGCCGCCGGCGCCCAGGCCGAGCGGGTCCGCGCCCGTCCGGGGACGACAGGGTGGCGCGCGCCAGGGCGGCAGCCGAGCGCGGGGCCGTGCCAGGAGCCGCAAGGGCCGCGCGGGGGGCGGCCCGGCCAGAGAGGACGACGAAAATCGGTGGGAGAGGAGCTCCAAGAGGAGAGTCTACACGCGCCGGGCTCCAGGGCCCTGGGAATCATCGGCCGAGCAGTGCCCGGAGGAGATGTTCGCGGCTCTCCTCACGTCATCTTCCGCTCAGCGCTAGCGACGGCGACGGAGTGGGCTCGGCGGTGGGTGGGGCCTGTGACGGAGGCGGGGTCTACGAACACCCCGCCCTCTACCCCTTGCGCTGCCCCCTGGAAGGCATCCTTGCAGCCTAGGAAAAGGAGAAGGGTCGGGTGCACCCTCTTGACACCCGAGTTGCAAGTTTGAGGTAATTTCCCTCGCGATCTCTGGGTACATACATGTAAACATGTGGCGGGGTGGTTCGTTGAGCCTCTGACTACTTAACACTGAGTTGAAACCCTTAGTGGAATTGTCGAATTATTGCATATTCCTTTGTCCTCTGGCTAAAGCAGAAAGGACAGGACCCTTGCCACGCCACTACACCTGTTTGTGTGCAGTTATACTGGGCTAGCTACCCTCGTTTCTAAAACTGTACTTAAAAAAGAAACTAGTTTGTGATATAAAATTTTCATGACATTTCTGGTGTTATACATTTATTTGCCTGTATGGCACCCCACTCCAGTACTCTTGCCTGGAAAATCCCATGGATGGAGGAGCCTGGAAGACTGCAGTCCATGGGGTCGCTGAGGGTCGGACAAGACTGAGCGACTTCACTTTCACTTTTCGCTTTCATGCATTGGAGAAGGAAATGGCAACCCACTCCAATGTTCTTGCCGGAAGAGTCCCAGGGATGGCGGAGCCTGGTGGGCTGCTGTCTATGGGGTCGCACAGAGTGGGACACGATGGAAGTGACTTAGCAGCAACCACTGGATAAGCACATCATTAGGATCTATCTACCTCACAGTCCTTCCAGTGGTTTCTTTTTCATCTTCACATTTATTATTATAACTCAGATTTTAGAATATGGGTGTTAATTAAGCAAAAACTAACTGAATGCAGTAAGTTCTACTTCCTTGAGTATTTTTTAAAAAGTTAAGCTTGATTTAAAGCATATTTTTGCACCTCTAAGAACTGGGGGAGGGGGTCTGAAAATTGTATCCCGAATCGTTTTCACTGCTCTCCACAGCCAACTATGCAAAAATCTAAATTGTGCCCTTAGTATTTGGGTTTTTAAGGCAATATATAAATTTACCTGAGTATCATATATGTGAGAGAAATACTTCCTGTTCTTTTCAGGTTGACTTGCTACATCCCTGTCCTGCCAACACTAACTCCTAGATTTCCTAAATATATTTTCCTTGTTATGCAAAGTCCTCTTTCCATCATCTGAGATCTTTAGCAGACTAGACTCACCTTTCCAAACATTTTCATCTGTTTACTTCAAAATAGTTATCTATTGAATCGTGTTAGCTTTTCCTCTCTTATCCCTCAGTTCAGTTCAGTCTCTCAGTCGTGTCCTACTCTTTGCGACCCCATGAATTGCAGCACACCAGGTCTCCCTGCCCATCACCATCTCCCGGAGTTCACTCAGACTCACGTCCATCGAGTTGGTGATGCCATCCAGCCATCTCATCCTCAGTCATCCCCTTCTCCTCTTGCCCCTAATCCCTCCCAGCCTCAGAATCTTTTCCAGTGAGTCAACTCTTCGCATGAGGTAGCCAAAGTACTGGAGTTTCAGCTTTAGCATCTTTCCTTCCAAAGAAATACCAGGGCTGATCTCCTTTAGAATGGATTGCTTGGATCTCCTTGCAGTCCAGGGGACTCTCAAGAGTCTTCTCCAACACCACAGTTCAAAAGCATCAATTCTTCATCGCTCAGCGTTCTTCACAATCCAACTCTCACATCCATACGTGACCAGAGGAAAAACCATAGTCTTATCCCTAGTAGATCATAAACCTGCCCTTCTCTAATGTTTAAAACAGTTCTAAGTTTGTGTATCTGGTGGACCATCAAAATTGCTAATAAATCTGGCCATTGAACATAGTGGTACATATTTGTTTACATGTGTGTGTGCTTACACACTTTTTGTAGTTCAGTAAAAAATTTTTTCTCAGCAGCAGAACAACTCTAATCCTGACCCATCCAAAAGTTCCAGAGTGTTTAAGGGTAAAAATTCAGGTGGCTCAGAACTATAATCAGTAGTTTTTTCAAGCTTCTGGGTTTAGGTGATTCCTTATCCATAGGATTCCCTCAGGGGCTGGACTGATTTCTTAGATTCAGGGGAATTCCAATGTACTTTAGGAGCTAGTCTTAGGAAACATTCTAAAGAATTAGAGGGTTTTTCCTCCTTCAAATTAAGCTAGTGTTGCACCTGTATTTTCAGACATCTTTTTGAATCATCCTAGATGCAAAAGATTCCCTTGTTTCTAGTGTTCATTTTTATCCAGCATAAATTGGGATATTTTAGGATCCTCTATATATTTTTATTTGATATGAAATCAGTGATAGAATTATAATGAACAATGGCATGCAAGATTCAGAAGCAGCACATTGCTTAAAGCAACTCAGGGAACCTCAGGTACCAAAGAGAAGAGCCATTACAACTCCAGTTGGAGAGAAAATCCAAGTTCAGATCTAGGTCTGTAAGTAACAGGCCCTATCTTCATCTCCAAACTCTCTTCTCCCTCACTATTCTTAGGCCACATTTGCATATTTCTTTTCCTAAAATGCCTGCAAGACTCTTCCTGCCTCAGAGCTTTTGCACTTGTTCCTTCTATTGAACAGTTATCATCTGACTTCTCCTCATTCATATCAACCTGAATATCACAATGCTAGAGGGACGTTCCTGACCTACCAACTAAAATCATCTTTATCCCAGTTCCTAATCTGTATCACATTCAGTTCAGTTCAGTCGCTCAGTTGTGTCCAACTCTGTGACCCCATGAATCGCTGCACGCCAGGCCTCCCTGTCCATCACCAACTCCCGGAGTTCACTCAGACTCACGTCCATTGAGTCAGTGATGCCATCCAGCCATCTCATCCTGTCATCCCCTTCTCCTGCTGCCCCCAATCCCTCCCAGCATCAGAGCCTTTTCTAATGAGTCAGCTCTTCACATGAGGTGGCCAAAGTACTGGAATTTCAGCTTTAGCATCATTCCTTCCAAAGAAATCCCAGGGCTGATCCAACTCAAGTTATTTCATCACAAACTAAATTTGTAGTAATCATGCAGTTGATCTTTCCAAAAATTCTTCCTACTAAAGAATCATAGAACCACCTTTGCTCCTCCCAAAATAATAACTTTTGCTTGTTTTACTCAAGCATAGAAATTGTTCTTTTTTAAGTTAAAGGGATGATACCCCAAGATCAAGGAGGATATATCCCAGGGATGCAAGGATTCTTCAGTATGTGCAAATCAATCAATGTGATGCACCGTATCTACAAACTGAAAGATAAAAAAACCACATGATCATCTCAGTAGATGCAGAAAAAGCTTTTGGCAAAATTCAACACCCATTTATGACAAAATCTTTTCTGGAAAATAAGTCTGAGATTAATTTTCAAAGTCATATATTTTTCTTTAAAGAAATAAATACTGACACATTTGTACATACACAGAATTTATTAATTTTTTGTGAGAAAAAGAACACTCTAAAGTGCCAAATTTCATGTAAGTTAGAGAACTTAGTGAATATGGTGAAAAAAAAATCAAAAGGGGAAACATGATTTAAATAATCTCACAAAAGAGCAAGAACACATCTTCATATAATAATCATCAAACTATAAAATTAAGAAAGGAAATCTTTATTTCTTTTATAGAAGAATATATTTCAAAGTCTCACCTGTTGATGATTTCATTCAAAAAAATTTCTATCCTAAACATGAGTAGTCTCATTCTTACCAATGTCTTACCAACATGAATGCTTTAACCCATGGTAGATGGGGGATTTAGACTACTCATTCACAGTGAGATAGAATGACAGCATTTTTTGTAATACAGCAGTACTGCTCACTGGCACAAACAGTAGATGAAGGAACTATACTTCTGGATTGTTAGGAGCAGAATCGGTCTATTGCCAAAGATTCAGACAAAAATACATCTGAACCATCGCTACTCTCAAGTGACATAAGTATTACTCAAACATTGCCAATTTGAAGGAAACTGGGAAAATGTGAAAACATGCTGAACATTAGCTTTGTGTTACTTTCTTCTAAAGCTATTTAACGGGCATATTCTAAATTATTTAGGGCTGGAGTATCAAAAATTAGCCTGTGTAACATGCAGCTAACAATACAGCATCAACATGTCTTGAGAGCTGTAGCCACAGTGTTTGGCTATAAATATTTGAAAGAAGTCAGTTGAAAAGTAACTATATGCATATCCAAAATGAATATTTCTAAAAGAAATCTTCATGTACCAGGTAGCTACAAACTGAAAAGTGTTACACAGCTAGTGGGGGCACAATAATTATTTCATGGTTGGCTAA
>SJYC01016809.1:0-10729 GCA_006408675.1 Madoqua kirkii
TTTCCTAATTAGCAATTATAAAAAAGCAAGATGAATTATCTTTACTAAATTATTTATATCATCAAAAATTATAGCTAATAACATCATAATATTATCTTTTCAAATAATACTTTTCTATTAAAATTCAGTGTATTGCCAATCCTCAGGATTCTAGTGTTGGCTAAAATTTTTGAGATTTTTACAAAATATTCTCACGTAAACACACCTACAGTTTGAAATTAGAAAAGTTAGACTCTGGCCCAGAAAGCTAAAACACATAAAATATGTACCTGTACAAATGATTAATATATGGGTTGACTCCCAAGGAATTCATCCAGTTCCGAAATGTCCTCTCTTCCTTGCTCTCTCCTAAAGTAGACACAAGTTTACACTGATGATTCAGGACCAAAAAGGAATCAAGAATTGCATTTTAAACCATTCTGGCAGGAACAAACTGGTCATACATATTTTGCCATGGTTCCTATGATAACAACAATCTTTTTGTTTGTTGTTCAGTCACTAATTCATATTTGACTCTTTGCAACCCCATGGACTGTGAGGCTCCTGTGTCCATGGGATTTCCCAGGCAAGAATACTAGAGTGGGTTGCCATTTCCTTCTCCAGGACAATCTTTTTAGAGAAGAAAAGAAAAAAATCTCTTTTCGCCAAAGCTCCCCCCTCTAGAAAGTCTCCATTTACTTTCTAAATGTCTTCATCTAGAGTCCCTTACTTGATGTTTGTAAATTATTGAGCCATTAGTTTCTGTGTTCAGAAAAGTAACAGGTAAACCTATGTGGTCCTATCTGTAGTTATGATTTCACGCAAAGGGGACTGGCGAAAAACTAATAAAACAACCTTTTAGGGTAACATTAGCACTTTAAACAGAAATAGAAAAGCTCTACCTTTCCCAGTGTGTTATCTCTAAATCTGCAGAGATTATGGCTTTACATAAGAAGTGTCTGAGCACACAAATCTACATTTTCATCACACCAAACAGCAATGAAGAGTAGAGGGGATTACAGGTAATATAAAAACAAGCAATGAGGGGCTGTAAGTATTTTATAGGCTTCCTGGGTTATTTTAGATTGTCCCTACAGAAAACACATAAGGGACATAGCCCCAATACAGAGTGTGAAAAGACACATTTCATCATAGTATACTAAGTCACGAGACCTCAAAGATCACCTCAAGAAGTAATTCCTTCAGGCACTATTATTTAACCTGTGATTACCTATGGTCCTTGAGCTTCCCCTTCACAGCAGCACTTACCCCATCCATAAGGGGAATGTGGGCTCTGGTATGGACAGAGAGAGATGGGGGCTCTTTTGCTGTATCTACCTTTTAGGTATCCCCAGCATTGCAGATTGTCCTAAGGGGCCATCTAGAAATATTTTTGTTTTTCAGCTAAGTTAGGCGACAATGGAATGGCCTTGCCTACCTCTCATCACTAGACTCTTGAAAACGTAAACATTTATACTTCTCATCAGTTCTAAGAAATGGACAAGTCCAGGTCACCATCTGAACTTCAGCTCGTGGGGGGTCCCCAGGACAATTTATCACATTTGACCATCTGAGCACCAGGGACCCATTCCTATCGCGTCATCCTTGCAGTCTTCTTCAGACTGAGTGTCATACACAGAGTAAACCTACACACCCAGAACAGAAATCCAAATCTTGTAAAATTTAAGAGTCTGGTTTTTGTGTTGACTGCCCCTTTCATTTTCATGTGGTTTTCAATACCATTATCTAAAGCCTTTCCCATAATCTGCTTTAATTCTTCTGTATTCAATTATATAGCCATATAATTTCTTGCTGAAATTTTGTCTCCTCCAGTCTGTAAAAAAGGTCTGCAAAAAGGATCCATCTGTTATATCTGCCACAGTCATTTTATAATAAATAACTGATATGATAATCTTTTTAAAAAGAACAAAGTTAAACTAACTACTCCTAGAACTCATGCATGCCTTGTTTTAGGAGTTATTAAAAGGTGCATATATGGAAGCGAGAGTTGGTCCATAAAGAAACCTGAGCACTGAAGACTGGATGCTTTTGAACTGTGGTGTTAGAGAAGACTCCTGTGAGTCCCTTGGACTGTAAGGACCTCCTACCAGTCAGTCCTAAAGGAATTGAGTCCTGAAAATTCATTGGAAGGACTGATGCTGAACCTGAAGCTCCAATACTTTGGCCACCTGATACTCACTGGAAAAGACCCTGATGCTGGGAAAGATTGAAGGCAGGAGGAGAAGGGGACAACAGAGGATGTGATGGTTGGATGGCATCACCCACTTGACGGACATGAGTTTGAGCAAGCTTCGGGAGTTGGTAACACACAGGGAAGCCTGGCGTGCTGTAGTCCATAGGATCGCAAAGAGCCAGACATGACTGAGCAACTGAACTGAACTAGGTGCAAATTAAATATTTCAACTTTCCTGGAAGTGACATAAATGTAACCATACTATGATTAGCAGCTTGATGCATGTGACTTGAATTTATCTTTTAGTTATTTCTTTATTACATTCTGTTATTTTGTTATATGTGTAAATTTTTTCTAGTAATTAGAGAATTTTTACATTATTTTCATCTAGGAAAATCCAAATTATGTTTTAAGGTTTCAAATACCAATAGTGTAGTAACAGTTTAATTTTTACTAAAATAATATCCAATTTCTGCTGGACCTGATGAGACAAGACACTAAACTTGCATTTTCATTGACTTCTATAACTATTATAGACCAGTGTTTTCTGTTTCTTCCTATTGCTCTAAACTAATTATATCATTATTTTAATTTTTGATACCTGGAAAGTAAAAGAGATTTTAAAAGTGAGCATTTATTTATCTACTACCATTTCAAGTTGTCTTGGTAAATAAATGCTCAAGGCCAGAAGCACTATGCATTTGTGCAGGAGTCATGGTAAAGCATTACAAAAACATATGTATTCCAGACTGGAGATGTTGTCTGGATTTCAGACAACTAAAGCAATCTTGGAAGTAAACTCTTAAAGGCTGATATAAACAAGAGGAAGAATTATAAGACATTCTCTTCCTTTTTAGGACTAAACTGACATTGCAATTGATAAAAGTTTAGAGAAAATAACAAAAGTAGGCTACTAAGAGGAAAGGAAAGGAATATCTATTGAACACTCACTACATGTGCTAAAGTGATATATTGTTTTCCTCTTTCCGACCATTACAGAGCACACAAAATTTGTTCATTAATGAAAGGTCACTTTAACTTGATCTGGAATTCTTCAAAATAAGTATTATTATTAAGTCTGTTTTTATACATGAGAAAGCCAAGGCTCATAAAGGTACTCAGTTATTAAACCGGGGGTACCATGATTTAGACAAAGTCTAATTCCATGGTCTATGTATTTTCTATTACCACAGATAAATTCTGAGATGGTCTCTGTATCTGTAGCCCCATATTTATTATTTAATTGGGCCTTTAATTTTCTTTAGTTCCATACAGATAAAATTCTTTGCCAGTGAGGACATACTAATACATGAATATGAAGGTGATAAAGTCAAGCTTCAAATTTCATAAGAATCTACAAAAACTAATGTACAGAGGAAAAAATTCCAGTGACAGTCGAAGTCAAATTCGTTTTTGGCAGATGTATCAGGACATACATATGTTCTAAATAAAGATGACTGATAAATATTTCCTACAGTATTTTTTATATAAATAAAGTAAATACTAATGGAAATATTTAGCAATCCTGTTCACACTGAAAAATCCCAAAAGCATGCTGAACACCAGCAAAAGAATTCAAACGTGACAAATAGGAGAGCGAGCAAGTTGGAAAAGATATCTAGCAAGAATTCAGTGACTATAAAAAGCAGGTCATTTTTAATATGCCACTCTAAACAATGCCTTCTACTATAAGGCAGAGAGGAATTTTGAAACTTTCCAGACTGATAAAAAAAAAAAATAGCCATCTCCCGTTTTAGTTTTTTTAAAAGTTCTAACCCCTCACCCTAAATTTCTCTGCTGAAAAAGCAACATTTGTTCATCGACATGTCTATGCAGAGAATACAATCTTTATTTTACTGAATCTCAGAAAGAGTGAGGTAAAATCATAGTCCTACAACAATGTATTCGTTAAATCTGAAGCTTCCTTCATTCATCAAAAAGCTGTCACTATAAAGTGACCAGGACATTGGAACTCTGGTCGTGGTAGTCAAAGAGAAAAAGATGATAGGGTTAATTTCTCACTCTGTCTCAGAGGAAGAAGGGAGTAAGATGGGTGATGTGAGACAATGAACACTAGGTTCAAGTTCTCCCCACCAGGAAGAATCCTCACCCTCAGGATCAGCTTCTCCAAACCAGGGCACCTATCAAGGCTACTGTAGGAGTAGTCCCTGCCTCTGATAACTGCCACTACTGCTGCCACTATTTTTCCTTTCAGTTCTAGCACGAACGTGGGTCTTGGTATACATGTGAGTAGTTGTGAGGATGAGAGGAAAAAGGGAGAGGCTGAAATAGATGATAAAGAATGAGACACTGAGCATGTTTTTGTCATTATGATGATTCATATATTGTAAGCATCAATGACATTTAGTAAATGTAAGTAACATAGCTACGTAATACAAAATGATATATGTTATAGATCCTAAATCAATCCTTTCAGAGATTCTTGGGATAAAAGATAAGTGTGCTTATTCACAGCAGAGGGATAAAGGCTTTCCATCAAATCATGACATCCAGTTGTCAAAACTGATCCCTAATGTGTTTACAACTCCACTATCCCATAATTATAGAAAGCAAATTAGATAGAGTTTACATAATCAAGTCTTGCCCTGCTGTTCTAATTAAGTTTCATTTGTTTCTCGCTTGTCATCCTTCATTCTTTAGGCATATTAAGACAGATAAAAAAAGCCAAAAACACAACATGAACAATGCAAAAAATATCAACCCAGATAGAAAGAACAAATGGTACTGATAAAAAGCACATTCAGAACGAGTATATGTATACAGTATAGAAAAGTACTAAATACAGTACCTACATTAGGAGGGGTCAAATCTGCATTTCATGAAGCAAAATAGGAAAGTATTATAAATTATGAGACAGAAAACAACAGCCCACACACAAGACAAGTAATGAATATTGTAAATTTTTTTCAAGTGAACTAAAAACAGAAAAAAGAGAACAATTCTGGAGTCAAACTGAAGCTTTCAAAGGAGGAAAAAGTTACAAATAATTATTTTTTCAATAGCTATATTTCATTGTACATATTGGTGGTGGAATTATATAGTCATTTAAGAGGATATTTTAAGTGTATAATGGTTTCACTAAACGCTTATGGAGAAATGACAGACAAGTACAATTTACCTCAGAATTTGCTTTTAACCCAAGTGAAAAATTTTCTTTAACTTCTTAATGGACGCACATGCCAGCATACAGTCAGCTATATCTCCCTCCACAATCCCCTACCTCCGACAGTGAAGTAGGACGATATCATAAAAAGATACACATGGTGACTCAAAGACAGAAAAAGCATACCTTCCAATAAATTCATATCGATGTCGTTATTATCAGGCTTGCGGAGGCCTGGGTACGTGTTGAACAGATTAGCTACAAAAGCCAGGTTAAGTTTAGGATTGCCTGAAACCACATCTGCAGGAGTAACAAACTGTCTGCAGCCCAGTTTGTCTGCTTCCTGAAGCATGAATTCAGCACGCTTCAAGTCATTTTTCTCCTAAACAATGAAATAAAACAAAAAGGGTCAAGATTAAACTTTTGATTAGCACAATTTTTTATTCATATACAGATTTATAAGTCATTACTTTTCTGGAAATAAATCAACGGATGGCTCAAAAGGAGGTCAGGATGCACAGCAATTCCAAAGTAACTTCCCCATTTCTTTTAAATCAGTAAGAACAAGTCTCTGAGGTTTCTTGCTGGAATCAGAAAAATATTTCATCCTCAAGGCTAAAATACTCAACAAAACTCTCACATATCCTATCAGTAAGCTGCTACTGGCTGAATTATAGGTAACTTGTTCAGGGCCATATATTAGAGTGCCTTCTGGCCAAGAGACTTACTTACTAATGGTACTAATAAAAAGATATCTACTCTGATACTTCCAGTGTATTCTTTTCTCAATGAAAAACAAGTTGGGATACATGCAAAGAAAAAAACCCTAAAATCAGCACTTTTCACAAAAGCAAAACCTTGGAAACAAACCAAATGCTTATCAACAGGAGAGCAGATGATAACTGAAACTGTGTTAATAGTCATACAAGAACATACAACGACAATAGGAGTGACTCTCAATAATATAATATACTCAAAATAAGTACTAGAAATTTAAGTACAACATGATAAACTTCATATGAAATTAAAAAATAAAGTGAAAAATTTAAATCTGTAAGAGATACACTTAGTTGAAAGAAAATTGTATTAAAATAAAAGCAAAAGAACAATGAACATAAGAATAAAGACAATGATTTATCACATTAAAGGCAAGCAGATAGATAGATGGGACAGGGAAGAACACAGCTTAATATAATCTGATGTCAAAGTCCTAGCATTCCTGTTGGATTGAGGGTCTGTATGAACTTGTTACAATTTCAATACAACAACAAACAATTACCAAAGAAAAATAAATTTAAACAAAAACATGCATGGACCCATGAGGAGAGGATATCATGACCAAAGATTAAGATTTATCTAATTCAGTGCACCACAGTTGTAAATAAAATGTAACTGAAATCAATAAATTCAGTGTTATTAAACAACAATAAAAGCACCTCAGGTAGACATGAACAAGGCATAATACGTGGACCTTATTTAGATTTTAATTCAAATAATCGACACAAAGAAAATCTGACATTTGTGAGGCAACTGGAAATGTCAACACTGATTAATCATTTTGATATTATAGACTACTGTTATTTTTTTAGGAATTATGGTTATATTTTCAAAGTGTCTATCTTTTAGAAATACATATTAAAATAATTATTGATGAAATGATAATATGTCTAGAATTTGCTTCAAAATAATATGGAAGATGAAGGAAATAGGTAGGTAATAAATGGAGAAACAAGACTGACCATACATTGATAGCTGCTGAATCTAAGAAATGAACTCATGGTAGTTCAGTATACTGTCTGTTCACTTTTGAATAAGTTTGAAACTTTCCATAAGTTTTTTTCAGTTCCTAATATTTGTACTCAAGCGAATTTGCAAATTACACATAATCGTTTTTAGATTTTATAATAATGCAAAATATAATTAGTGATGACTCAAATTGCCTTTAAAACTAAACTTGGATATTATACTTTAAGCACTTAATAGATTTTTTTATATGAACTGTAATCTGATCCGATTTTAACGTTTAGATGTAACCCTGGTATTTACAGTTCATGCTAAAAGAATGGACTTCCCTAGGAAATTTGTTAGATGAGCCAGGATTTACATCAGTCCTTTCTACATCATAAATACGAGAATTGCCATCTTTTATTTTGTGTGTTACCAAATATAAATTAGAAGAAATGATAATTGATTGCTGATGAATCCCTTTCCTTGTACACTGTCACAGCTACAAAAGCACCCTAGTGAGTTCCAGTGATGTTGCACCAGGGACATATAGGTGGGCATAAAGTTGATTCTACACATACTCAATAAACTAAACTTGGATATTATACTTTAAGCACTTAATAGATTTTTTTATATGAACTGTAATCTGATCCGATTTTAACGTTTAGATGTAACCCTGGTATTTAAAGTTCATGCTAAAAGAATGGACTTCCCTAGGAAATTTGTTAGATGAGCCAGGATTTACATCAGTCCTTTCTACATCATAAATACGAGAATTGCCATCTTTTATTTTGTGTGTTACCAAATATAAATTAGAAGAAATGATAATTGATTGCTGATGAATCCCTTTCCTTGTACACTGTCACAGCTACAAAAGCACCCTAGTGAGTTCCAGTGATGTTGCACCAGGGACATATAGGTGGGCATAAAGTTGATTCTACACATACTCAATGTCAGGATCCTGAAATTCCCTTTCTTCACTCATGACAGCCAGATGGCTTAGCATGGAAATTTGGAGCCTAGGGCACAGAAAAAAAGCTTCTGAAAAGCATAAAAGCCAAAGTTTAATGAAGGGCTGAGGATTCTACCAGGGAACGACCCTGTAGAGAACTGAATTCTGTGACTCTACTCACTAGTCAAATTCATAGAGGTACGAAGTTGAACAGTGGTTACCAGGAGCTTGAGAGAGAAGGGGAAGGGGAGTTATTGTTTAACGCCTATAGACTTTACTATGTATATTGTCACTCTGTTTATTTAACTTATACGCAGAGTACATCATGAGAAATGCTGGACTGGAAGAAACACAAGCTGGAATCAAGATTGCCAGGAGAAATATCAATAAACTCAGATATGCAGATGGCACCACCCTTATGGCAGAAAGTGAAGAGGAACTAAAAAGCGTCTTGATGAAAGTGAAAGAGGAGAGTGAAAAAGTTGGCTTAAAGCTCAACATTCAGGAAATGAAGATCATGGCATCTGGTCCCATGACTTCATGGGAAATAGATGGGGAAACAGTGGAAACAGTGTCAGACTTTATTTTGGGGAGCTCCAAAATCACTGCAGATGGTGATTGCAGCCATGAAATTAAAAGACGCTTACTCCTTGGAAGAAAAGTTATGATGAATCTAGACAGTATATTCAAAAGAAGAGACATTACTTTGCCAATGAAGGTCCATCTAGTCAAGGCTATGGTTTTTCCTGTGGTTATGCATGGATGTGAGAGTTGGACTGTGAAGAAGGCTGAGCACCAAAGAATTGATGCTTTTGAACTGTAGTGTTGGAGAAGACTTTTGAGAGTCCCTTGGACTGCAAGGAGATCCAACCAGTCCATTCTGAAGGAGATCAGCCCTGGGATTTCTTTGGAAGGAATGATGCTAAAGCTGAAACTCCAGTACTTTGGCCACCTCATGTGAAGAGTTGACTCACTAGAAACGACTCTGATGCTGAGAGGGATTGGGGCAGGAGGAGAAGGGGACAACAGAGGATGAGATGGCTGGATGGCATCACTGACTCGATGGCTGTGAGTCTGTGTGAACTCTGGGAGTTGGTGACGGACAGGGAGGCCTGGTGTGCTGTGATTCATGGGGTCGTAAAGAGTCGGACACGACTGAGTGACTGAACTGAACTGAACTGATGTGAGGAGGAAAAAATTCCAGAGAGGAAAGGTGGTGATGATGGCACATAATACAAATGTACTTAATGCTGTTGAGCTGTTCACTTAAAAATGGTTAAAATACTAAGTTTTATGCTGTGCATATTTTACAAAAATTTTTAAATTTTTTAATTAAAAATTACACTCACACTAAATCCTGTAAGATCAATGGCAATGGCAGGTCCATCATCCCGGTCACCTTTAGGCGCAATCTGATCCAACAGATGAAAATAGGCTCTTGAATCCTTTAAGGAAAGAAACACAACAGAATTTTAAAAGTGAATAAAATCACCATTGGATTTAGGAAAAAAGTACTCATTGAAGAAATTGCCTTCGTTTCAAAGAATGAGTTATTCAATAACTTAGCAACCTTTACTTGTTACTCCAGGATCCTGAATGCACTATGTTGTTTCACACTTTAGAGATTCTAGCAATCGTGTTTTGCACCTCTGAGCTTCTAGCAACACTGTCTCCCACACTCTTCATTGCCCTTCCTCACCTATTTCATTTGTTTACACTCCTAAGCATCTGCATCTCCAGTGGGTGGGTGGTGATGGGGAGGGATGGTGTTTCAAGTTACTTTGGTTCAGAGATAAGCCTGAAGACCTCCTTCTGTCTACTGATTCCCTGTGCCCTCAGATACTTTGGTTTCCTTTATTTTTTTTTTTAATGAATTAATTACATTTTTCCTTGCACTGGGCCTTCATTGCTGCGCACGGGCTTCCTCGTTGCAGTGAGCGGCAGCTACTCGTTGTTGTAGTGTGCAGGCTGCTTACTGTGATGGCTTTTCTTGTTTCAGAGTACTGGCTCTAGGAGCACCAGCTTCAGTAGCTGCGGCACATGGGCTTGGTAGTTGTGGCTTATGTGCTCCAGAGTGCGGACTTAGTCGTTGTGGCACATGAGCTTAGTTGCTCCACAGTGTGTGGGATCTTCCTAGATCAGGGATCAACTCATGTCCCCTGCACTGGCAGTCAGATTCTTATCCACTGTACCACCAGGGGAGTCCTTTTGGTTTCCTCTTAACTGGTTATTGGCAAAGTGGAATTAAGAGTAAGAAATAGGTAATGCCTACCAGGGCCTCTAGTCTAGCAAACAGATATAATTCTTACTCTAACAGACTGATATCCTCATTATAACTTAGTCTATTAGTGTCACAAAAAATGGAAAAAATGCTTTAATTTGCTAATGCTAGCATCTCTTCAGAGAAGGCAATGGCACCCCACTCCAGTACTCTTGCCTGGAAAATCCCATGGACGGAGGAGCCTGGTAGGCTGCAGTCCATGGGGTCGCTAAGAGTCAGGCATGACTGAGCGAATTCACTTTCGCTTTTCACTTTCATGCACTGGAGAAGGAAATGGCAACCCACTCCAGTATTCTTGCCTGGAGAATCCCAGAGACAGAGGAGCCTAGTAGGCTGCATCTATGGGGTCGCACAGAGACAGACTTGACCAAAGCGACTTAGCAGCAGCAGCAGCATCTCTTTCCCCTTACAATCAGTTGTATTTTTTCTAATTTACTTATTTATTTTTTGGCCACACTTCTTGGCTTGCACGAC
>SJYC01016810.1:0-26687 GCA_006408675.1 Madoqua kirkii
GCAGCATCTCTTCCCCTTACAATCAGTTGTATTTTTTCTAATTTACTTATTTATTTTTTGGCCACACTTCTTGGCTTGCACGACCTATGTTCCCTGATCAGGGATTGAACCTGGGTTCTCAGCAGTGAAAGTGCCAAATCCTAACCACTGGAGTGACAAGGAGTTCCCCAGCTGTATTTCTTACTACAAGCCAACAAACCAGTTTTGTTTTGTTTTGTTTTGTTAGCAAAAGATTCTGTGATTATAAGTGGGGGATCACCTCAGATGTAGAAATGCAAAATTTCATGTTCTATACTGTGTCCTTGAGAATTAAACTTCAGTTCTAATTTACTTCTACACCCCATTTAACATTCAAAACAAATTTGACATGTGTTTTGACATTCTTTTTTTAATGTCACAAATCTGAGCATTAAAATATGAACCTTAATGTCGTGGCTGAAGTTGCTGATGGTAGGCCATCCTGCGTTGGTCAGATGGTAGTTCACCCATTGCAGCAGTAATTCCTCTGGAGAGAGCCTCATTAGCTCTTCTAGATCCTCACCTTCCTTTAGCAATGCAATCAGAGCTGAGAGGAAAACAATGAAGTGTAAATTCTTCCCTCAGTAAATATATATCAATGAGAAGCAAATATTTTTGATGACCTTACCTTCATTCCTGGAAATCTCAATATCAGCAAAAAGACCAACTTTGATGATCTGCCAGAGAAGTCCCAAGACCAAATGAGGTTTTCCTTCTGTGAGATCTTGTGCCCCAATGTTGACTACAGTACAACCAATGGCTGAGGCAGAATTCAGGGCTAGGTTTAAATTTTCCTAAATTGCCACAAAGAAAAATATACGTGAGAAAGTACTTTCTAAACTCTTGTCAACAAGTTGTGGAGGTAAACAACTGGTACTAAGACTTAAGATTTTTAAACATAATTAGTACTTATATCTTGGAGAAGGAAATGGCAACCCACTCCAGTGTTCTTGGATGGAGAATCCCAGGGACGGGAGAGCCTGGTGGGCTGCCGTCTCTGGGGTCGCACAGAGTCGGACACGACTGAAGTGACCTAGCAGCAGCACTACTTATATCACCTCCATATGCCAATGACTTTCAGAAACCTATCTCCAGGCCACATTTCTGCCCAGCCCCCACTGTAAGTCCTACACCAATATACAGACTTGGTTATGTCCACCTGGATGTTTCACAAGTACCTCCAAGTCAGTGTGGCCAAAACGGAAGCAATTTTCTGGCCATACTTCCCTAGTCTCCCTCTAATCCTCTGTTAAAACTAGGTTTTCCTTTATTTTCTGTGGTGGTCCATAGGCCCAACCTTCATTCTTGCCTTCTTTCTTCCTAAGAAGGCAACCTGAGCAGAATTCTTGCTCTTCTTGCCTCCTATAGCCTGTGAGCAACTGCTGTGTAATTTCACCTCTAAAAACCCCTGCAAACTGTCTTTCTTCAAGTTTCTTAATTCCTTCCTAACACCCATGCTCAGACTTACTTTCTACAATCCACCTATACTTAGGTGCTCTAAGTACCCTGTGATCTTGGGAAAATAAGAACCTGACCATGTTCCCTGGCTTTAAAACCTGTCAAATGTTTTCTGTGTCCCACTGTGTCCTGTCACTCACTCTGTTCCGGCTCTAAAAGGCCTTTGAACTTGTCTTCCCCTCTGCCTGGAACACAGTTTCTTCAAATATCCACAATTCCTTAAGACTGCTGAAATGCAACAAATGGCTTTCCCTGATTATTCTACATGAAATAACAAGCATCACCACATCACCACACTCTGCTGGCACTCATTATTCTTTATTTTACTCTTTACATTCCCTGACATACAGTTACATATTTATTATTAACTAATAATATATAACATATATTGATATAATGTTTATTGTTTCATATTATTACATATATTTACATATTATTACATATTTTTTATTATTATTAAGAGTATGAGCTCTGATTATGTCAACAGAGGAAGAACGCCTACAACCCAACAACAAAAAACCAAACAACCTGATTAAAATATGAACAAAGGACATGAATTTCTGTGAAGAAGATATCAAATGGACAGTAAGCACCTAAAAAGATGATCAACAGGAGAAATCATTAGGGAAATGCCAATCAAACCCACAATGAGATAACCATTTTATGTCCATCAGGATGTCTGTTATAGAAAAAACAAACACAATGACAAGTGCTAAAGAGGATGTGAATAAATTTGAACCCTAGTGCATTCCTAGTGAGAATATAAAATGGTGGAATTTCTATGGAAAACTGTATGGCGATTCTTCAAAAAATTAAACATAGAATTACCATGTCATCTTGGGACTTCCCTAGTGGCTCAGATGTATCTGAGCTTCAATACATGAAATCTGAGTTTGATCCTGGGGTCAGGAAGGCACTATGGAGATGGGAATGGCAAATCACTCCAGTATTCCTGCCTGGAGAATTCCATGGACAGAGAAGTCTGGCAGGCACAGTCCTTGGGGTCACAAAGAGTCAGACACAACTGAGAAAAAGTATGACAGCACCATGTAATTCAGCAAATCCACTTCTAAGTATATACTCAAAAAACTGTGAGCTAGGACTTAGATTATTTGTATACCCATGTTTGTAGCAGCATTATTCACAAAAGTCAAAAGGTGGGAACAATCCAAGTGTCCATCATCTTAAACAGACAAGTAAAATATAGTGTAGACATAAAACAGAATGTTATTCAGCTTTAGCAATGAAGAGAATATTGACATATGCTATGAAATGGGTGAACCTTGAAGGCATTATAGTGAAAATTGCTCAGTCATTTCTGACTCTTTGTGATCCTATGGACTATAGCCCACCAGCTCCTCTGCCCATGGAATTCTCCAGGCAACAACACTAGAGTGGGTTACTATTTCCTTCTCCATTGAAGACATTATGCTAAGTGAAAGAAGCTGGTCATACACACAAAAATAACTATCTTCTGATTCCAGTATGAGGTACTCGGAGTAGCCAAATTCATGGAGACAGAAAGTAGAATAGTGATAGCCAGGAGATGGGGGAGAGGAGAATGGGGAATTATTACATAATGGGTGTAGTGTTATACTTTAGGAAAATGAAAAGGGCTCTGGAGAAGAATGCTATTGATGAATGCATAGCAATGTGAATGAATTTAATGCCACAGATCTATACACTCAAAAATGACTAAAATGGTAAATTTTATGTGTAATTTACAACAATGAAGAAAAGGGAAAAGAAACACCTTGAAGGTGCTCTCTATGGCTCTCTCTGGAACGATTTAAGTACCAAAATAATCAAGAACACTAATGAATTAAGCTACTGGAAAAAATAAGAATTCCTAAGACCATATCAATGATAGAAAAGGAGAAAGGAGAGAAAAAAAAGAGGTCTCTGGGTTACAGAAGAATGCCAAATAATAAATGACTGGTACATGTGGAGAAGTGCTAGAGTTGAAGAAACAATTTCACAAGCATCATGATTCACAAAATCATAGGTTAGAGGGACTTTCCTGGTGGTCTAGAGATTAAGACTCATGCTTCTAATATAGGGGGGCAGGTGTGATCTCTCGTTGGGGAACTAAGATCCACTCTGTGTGACAGAAGGGAATAAAATGGCGGGGGTAGGGGCAAGTAACTCAAAGTTTTTTTATCCAAATATGCCATTAATTTTCATCTAAAAGCTTAACTGAAAACAATGTTTAATTAACATTAATTTCCCTTTAGTTGTCATCTAACCAGCTTCCCTGGTAGATCAGACAGTAAAGCATCTGCCTGCAATGCGGGAGACCTGGGTTCGATCCCCGGGTTGGGAAGGAAATGGCAACCCACTCCAGTACTCTTGCCTGGAAAATTCCATGGATGGAGGAGCCTGGTAGGCTCCAGTCCATGGGATTGCAAAGAGTCAGACACGACTGAGCAACTTCACTGATCAATGCTGTACCAGTGACCAGAAACACAAATGTACAGAAAAAGAACCAGCAAACAACAACAAAAAAATAGTTTGGGATAACACATGGCAGCAAATTGGAAAAGACAATGAGCTAGAAAAATTCAGAGTTACCTTGGCTTTTAGCTACTTTTTTAATTCCTTTTGCAAATTTCTTCCCTAGAAATAACACATGCATAGTATGTAGCGATGACTTTTTTCCTAATCACTTTTTCACCCTTTGGAAAGACACCATTTGCTACTAGGCACTATTTGGAGAAGGCAATGACACCCCACTCCAGTACTCTTGCCTGGAAAATCCCATGGATGGAGGAGTCTGGTGGGCTGCAGTCCATGGGGTCACTAAGAGTCTGGCACGACTGAGCAACTTCACTTTCACTTTTCACTCTCATGCATTGGAGAGGGAAATGGCAACCCACTCCAGTGTTCTTGCCTGGAGAATCCCAGGGACGGGAGGGGGGGGGTCCTGGCGGGCTGCCGTCTATGGGGTCGCACAGAGTAGGACACCACTGAAGCGACGCAGCAGCAGCAGAGCAACTGAACTGAAGTACAATATTTCCCTACTGGGGATGAGAGACTAGAATGAGAGTCAATTCTGAAGAGTAAGCAGTAGCAGGAGAACCCCACACAGAGCTTGTTCTCCGAGTTCTGTCATGGACAGCTGCCCGTCATGCTCCGCCTTTCTTCCTGAGGACCTGTGTGTTGGAGGGGATAGACAAGGACACTGGGGAACCTCCAACAACTGAGACATGAGAGAAGTGCTTGTTCCTCCTTGTGTTGCAGAGTCTTAACCTGTAAAATAGGGTATCTTACCTTACAGAGATATTAACAAAAGACTCAAGCAAACATGGCAGTTTTAACAGTCTCAAACAGGGAGTGCAACTTTTCTGTCTCTTCATTCATTCCACCTTGCAAATTTTCATTTCCAATAAGGCTTCAATACCAGATAAGTCCACTTTTGTTAATCATTTTTTAGAGGGCTCTGTTATACATTTCTTGGGTCAGTAAGGACAAGGGCATTATTTGTTATTCAGATTTCATTCTTATTTTACATACCATCACTTTTACTCCATTTGCAACCTACAAATGAGATTTATGTTTTCCTTTCTTAAACTATAATTGAAATGAAGACTAATACATGTGTTTGCACATGAACCCAGGTCTCCTGAATTGCAGGCAGACGTTTTACCCTCTGAGCCACCAGAGAAGCCCATACATATGTAAGGGTAAAGTATAAACTTTGTATATATGTGAGTATATCAATTACAATGGATTTTTTGCATTTATAAGGAACAGATTCAATCTCCTGTACCTACTCTTGCATTAGTTTCCTGACTTTAAGGTCTTTAAATCATTGACATCTATTTTTCAGACTTTTACATATTTTTTCCAATAATGATGAACCATCCAAAGAATGCACTCTATAACACATTGGATAGGAAGAGAGATAAGTCTCCAAGATCATAAATGAATCCTGCTATTAGCTACTTGCTCTGTCCCTTTCTGTTGCTTTCATAGTCACTGTATGTCATTTTCATCCTTTTATATTTTCTTCTTTCACACATCTTGATACTTCATAAATCTATCATCATGAGGTGAAAAACTATACTATCACAATCTTTTACAAATATATTAGGCTTCTTTGAGATAAAGTTTCATGGGAAACTGGTAGCTTTCTGGCAAATCTATTCCCAGAGCTCTAAAATTACTGAGTAAACAAAACTGATTTAATAATCACAATAACACTTTGCCAGAGGACTGTCTTTTCTCATTCTACGTTAGTACTCTTTTTCAAGCATCCTAGAGGCCTAGACTATTAACCCTTCTCATATTGGTGGAAGAATGTTACCTTTAAAAACAGAAATATAAAACAGCCCCTCAGACACATCCTATAGTTATTGAAAACAGTCATAGAACATTTTTTATTTTCTCCAAATGCATGATGTGTTAGAAGCAATATTTAAAATTTTAATAAATTAATTAAAAGTTAATTTATACAGTAGCAAGAGATGTTGCATTTCAGATTCAGAAACATGAAAAGTTGTGTGACACGTATCCTAAAAAGACAAATATGAGTATTTTCAACAATGATAGGTATTAGATGATAGGTATTTCTTTCACATCTGACACAAGACGGGAAAGAAAAGAAACTTCTGGCCATTACAATATGAAAGGAGCTTCTTCAAGAATAGTAGTTTCTGCTAGGAACATGCAACATTACTGCAAAGTGAGGGTCAAGCAAGCCATGTTAGTCAACAGCCAATTATATACTTCTTCAGGATAACAGGAAATGGGAGGAACCCTTAGTCTAAGACTAACCAAGTACCACTGCTCTAAAGGATGTAGCTTCCTTATAGAAGAGACTTAATAACCTTAGCAAAATCAAGAATTATACCCTACTACTAGAAACGAAGGAAGCCGCTTAGCAGTAGCTCATTTTTACAGCCACAGTTGTGATTTGCACATTTAGTTGCTCATTACTACCACCTCAGGAGAGTGGCAGTATAGCATGATGATTTAAAGGATGGATACAGGAACTTCCCTGGCAGTCCAGAGGTTAAGACTCTGCACTTCCACTCAGGGGAAATGGGTTCCAATCTCTGGTCTGGGAACTGAGATCCCACATATGCAGCCAAAAAAAAAAAAAAAATTAAATACATATAAACAAAATTCCTAAAAGGATGGGCTCTGGAGCTAGACTACTGGGATCATGGCTCTTCCAATATGTAACCTCCCAGTGCTTCGGTTTCCTCATTGGTAAAATCAAGAGTATCTACTTTATTTTAAGGCTTGAGAGAAGTCACAGGGTAATTCATGTGGTGTGTTTAGGACAGTGTCTGATACCTAAAATGTACTTAATATAATATTCTCCGATTGAGCCAGAGATTTTAAGGGGAAAACTGTGGTGACTATAAATTCCTGAATTTTAACGAGATCTGAATGAAGAAGCTGACTACAAAACAGTTTGGTACAAAAAAATAGTTAAAATTTTGTGCAATGGTAAAAGATGTGGTAAAACTATGGAGTAGTTTTATCTCAACCAACAAGAACACTAGCATCAAGCAAATATTCATTAATAAAAATAACAATAATTAGAATAACTTAATCTGAATACTATTTTAAGAAATTTCATTCAACATAGTCTGAATCTTAATTTCTTCATTAAAAAAATTCAGCTGAATTTTTACTTAGTAAAACTCTTGCTTTTATAAAAAACCAAAAATACGTTGAATGAATGGTTTTGCCTGGACCTAAAGATCAATTCATAAGGGATCCATGATCCTTATAGTAAGATGGTTACCAGCAAAGGACAAATACTTACAGAAATAGTGAAGGGGGTGAGCTTTTTCTTATTAATGGCTCTTTCATCAATTGTATCTGGTTCAGATAAGTTGATCATTTTGCTAAAGAGAAAATGAGAATAAATCAGTTTAAGACACTCAGAAATGTTTCTAGCTTATTTTTATAAGTAAACAATAAAGTTAAATTTTGAAAAGTAATAATCCATTTCTTTAAAATATACTTCATCTCAGGGATTTAATTTTAAAAATCTAAGAAATATTCCCTAATCTAAATCAAATTCATCATTCACTGTAATAGTAATCTTAGCATTTCTTTTTAATTTTTTCAAAGTCTTGCATTATCTTTATTTGAATCTTGCATTTATTTCATTTAATGATCACTGACATTCAGCAGCCTGAAGTATAAAACAAAAAATCCTCAAGAAGTCAAATTTCATAAAGTGGTATCAACAGTGTTAAAATTACTGTTGTTGCAGAAAAATAAAGAGCAGAGACTTAACCAAAAATTTCAATAATTCACACATTTTAAAAGAAACTAACATAAATTTTACTTCTGTGTTTTAGAATACATTTTATATTATGAAACACAGATAAGAAAATTCCCATTCAATTCATAATAGGAATTTACTCTGAAGGTTAGAGGAACAGATCTGAATTGTAGGTGGAATAAGATACAGTTCATGGGATCACAAAGAGTCGGACACAACTGAGTGACTGAACTGAACTGAATGTCTTGAAAACTAATATCCTGTAATTGCGGGCAGTTTTTTCTTTTTAAGTAAACACACAGAAAAAAGACTGAGGAAATGTGCCAAAATATCAACAATAGCTTTTTATGGCTGTTAATATTCAAGGTGGTTATTTTCTTCTTTGAACGTTTTTTGTATTTTTATAAACTTAAAAAATAAAAGACATCTAGTTTTTACAAAGAAGTATGCTGGGACTTCAGTACACACAACCAAGGGCAAAGATAATGCCTTTAGAGAGTTTACAGGCTAGTAAGCAGAAACAGATTGCAAAGAGCCATGAATACAATATTGAATTAAAGTATTAATCTGATTTAAGCACAAATGAGGTATATATTTCTACTATAGTTCCTCATGTTTCAGTCCTAGTCAATGATCAACACTCCCTTCTTGATAAGTGAAGAAAAAAAAATTCTGGGGAATTTCCTGGCAGTCCAGTGGTTTGGACTCAGAGCTTTCACTGCTGTGGCCTGGTCCCTGGTCAGGGAACTAAGATGCCACATGCAGCCAAGAAAAAAGAAACCATTTGAACATTATTAAATGCATTGGAGAGGTAAAGTTTTCCTGGCATAATTAAGAAAATAAAAAGATACCACATAAGAGAATGCATTTGAAGGAAAATCTTGGAAAATATATTGTAGTTAATTTTCTATGCAATATAAAAACTTCAAGAACTGTGTACTACTTGTTAACGAATTTCAAAAAACAGTGGACTCACTGAATTGTAGTCTTCATTGACTACTCTTCAGTGGAGACAGTAAGAACACAGCTCCCTTAATCCAGCACTCAACTCACCAAAGAAGGATGCCATCAGCAAGTGATTTGAAAAGACTGTCATCATTGGGGTTCATCGGTATGAGATGCTTACAGTCAGGGTCATTCTCCAGGGCTTTGTTTATCCAGTTAACAAAAGCCACTTTTTCTTCCTCTGAAAACAGAAATCTTAGTTGCTACTGCACTACAAAAATATACTTTAAAATTTCTGCTCAAAAATAATAAATGCCAATTTTAAAAACTCTACCGAAACACTAAAGCGTTTAAGAGGGCTTAGGTTTAAGGAGAAAGAGGAATTCATTCCACTTTTTCATCAATATATTAGGGACGAGGAAGGCATATAGCTTATCTGAGCACAATAAATATCCGGTTTGATTCTAAAACTTTTCACATACATTTCTTCTGAGAATTAATGGATCAGGAACCAAACATCAGAGGGCAATTCATGCACATGCATGCGTGCGTGCACACACAAACACACACACACACACCAAGGGGAAAATGTAAGAAACAAATAACCACATCAATTAATTCCACCTCCCCTACAAAAAAATTTTTCATAAAGTTGTGATTTGCAACTTACAACAGAAATACTAATTTTAATTGAGTTATTTGAATGAATAAAATAGCTCCATTTCTGTGGAATTTCTATTGTAAGGAAACTGACACATCTAAATACCAGTATGACTATCAGCCATCTTCATCCGCAGCTTCTCAAGCTGTGGCTTCTAGCATGAGAACATTTATCTTTAGGCAGAAAAATACTGGTGCGCTATGCAGTGAAGAAAGTAGGTAAGAACTTAAAGGAAAATTGTCCTACTGCTTTATTATTATTCTGTAAGCATAAAAGCGATTTAACAAAATTTGAAAGAAACTAATGCCCATTTCCATCACAGGGTAGCTGGACTTCTTTATTGTCCTAATTCCTAGAACTAAGTAATTTTCCTAAAGGCATATTTGGCAGGTACTCTCAAAATATCACAAACAACCAATAAAGACATAAATATTTACTTTTGTACAGATCATCATCTGCCTTCTTATCTTCTTGCCTCACTACACATACCTCCTTAGGGACTTAGAATCAGTGGATTTAAAGATAAGAACAAGCTGGAAACAAGATTGCTGGGCGAAGTATCAATAACCTCAGATATGCGGATGACACCACCCTTATGGCAGAAAGTGAAGAGGAACTAAAAAGCCTCTTGATGAAAGTTTAAGAGGAGAGCGAAAAAGTTGGCTTAAAGCTCAATATTCAGAAAACTAAGATCATGGCATCTGGACCTGTTACTTATTGGGAAATAGATGGGCAAACAGTGGAAACAATGTCAGACTTTATTTTTCTGGGCTCCAAAATCACTTCATATGGTGACTGCAGCCATGAAATTAAAAGACACTTACTCCTTGAAAGGAAAGTTATGACCAACCTAGACAGCATATTGAAAAGCCAACAAAGGTCCGTCTAGTCAAGGCTATGGTTTTTCCAGTGGTCATGTATGGATGTGAGAGTTGGACTGTGAAGAAAGCTCAGCACCAAAGAATTGATGCTTTTGAACTGTGGTGTTGGAGAAGACTCTTGAGAGTCCCTTGGACTGCAAGGAGATCCAACCAGTCCATTCTGAAGGAGATCAGCCCTGGGATTTCTTTGGAAGGAATGATGCTAAAGCTGAAACTCCAATATTTTGGCCACCTGATACAAAGAACTGACTCATTAGAAAAGACCTTGATGCTGGGAAAGACTGAGCAGGGGAGAAGGGGATGACTGGGGATGAGATGGTTGGAAGGCATCACTGACTCAATGGACATGAGTTTGAGTAAACCCCGCGAGTTGGTGATGGACAGGGAGGCCTGGCATGCTGCAGTCCATGGGGTCACAAAGAGTTGGACAGGACTGAGCAACTGAACTGAGCTGAACTGATAGGAACCAGGAATGAGATATCACTTCACAATGCCTGGATGGTTGTCATAAAGAAAATTGACAATAACAAATGTCATCGAGAATGGCAAGAAATTGGAACTTTCATACATTGCTTATGGGAATGTAAATGGTGTGGCTACTTTGGAAAACAGTTTGGTAGTTCTTTAAAATGTTAAACATAGAGTTAACAAATGACCACTCCTGGGTATATACCTTAGAGAATTCAAAGCATATGTCCACACAAAAAAATGTGGACACAAGTGTTCACACAGTATTATTCATGATAGCCAAAACGTGGAAACAACTCAAATGTCTATCCGCAGATGAAAGGATAAACATGATATTAGCAACAGAACAGAAATGATTCAGCCATAAAAAAGAATGATGTGCAATACATGTCACAACATGAATGACCCTTAAAATATTCTGTTAGGAAATAAGCCTGTCAATCCATTTCTATGAAATTTCCAGGATAGGCAAATCTATGGAAATAAAAAGTAGATTAATGGTGGCCCAAGGCTGGGGGAAGGGGGAAATTGATAGTGATTGCTAACAAGCACGGGGTTTCCCTTTGGGGTAATGAAAGTGTCCTAAAATTACATGGTGCTGATATATAACAACTCTGTGAATATACTAAAAACTACAAAGATTCATGGTACTTCAATTATGTCTCAATAAAGCTGTTCTTTTCTTAAAAGCAGTTAAATGTTCTATGCATGTGTAAAAAGTCACTTTGGTTGTGTCTGACTCTGCAGCTCTATGGACTATGGCCCACCAGGCTCCTCTGTCCATGGGATTCTCCAGGCAAGAACACTGGAGTGGGTTGACCTGACCTCCTGCAGGGGATCTTCCTAACCCAGGGACTGAATCCAAGTCTCTTACATCTCCTGCATCCTACCATTAGTGCACCTGGGAAGCCTCTAAATGTTCTGTGTTGGTTTCTAAATAATGGTTATGTGGTTGTATTCATATGTAAAAAAATCAAGACATATACTTAACAATAGGGCACTGTAAGCACTTTACTCTGTGCATCTTAAACCTCACTAAACAAGTAAAAAAAAAATCTATGGTGGAGACATCAGAAAAGTGGACAGTTACGGCTAGAGGCATGAGGGAGCCACTCAGGGTGAAGGAAATGTTAATGCTTTATATATATATATATATATATGCTTTGCATACATACCTATGTACATGTTTTATATACATATGCTATATATACATATGTTTTATATATATATACTTATATGTATATATTATAGATGATCTCATTTTTTTAATGTAGAATCTAGTAAACAGAACTGAAGCTCATAGATAGAGAGAGCAGACTGTGGTTAGTTACAAGAAGCAAGGGGTGATGGAGAGTGGAAGAAATTGGTGAATTTTCTGTATCTTAAATAATTGGATTTAAAAATTTTAAATGACCATATCTATGAACTGGTTACAGGTTCATTCACTTGGGTTACCTTTATAATCAGTAATGACTGCTAGAACCAACAAGATCAAAAAGAAATGTTTTAAATCAATGGAAAAATTACTCCTGTCTTTCATGTAGCTGTACCAGCCCAGAACCTCTCATTTCTTCTTCTCTTTCCCCTTTCCTCACTTTCTCTTTTTCCTTCAATTTAAGGGAAAAAATCTGATTTTACTTTATTTAAAGTCCTTTAAGCAAGAAAGTCTTTGTAATATGAAATGCTCAAAATGGTGCACATTTACTTTCATTGAATTTTTGTATTTATGTATTATAATAATTTACATATTATTAGACTGAAGTAATCTAAAAATAATCCTGGTGAAGAAAATGTTATATGTTAATCTACTGGGCAGCTGCATGAATGTAGCTACAAGATGTGTACACATGTGAAAACTCATTGAACTATACACATAACGATTGCAGCAATTCATTAAATGCATATTATACCTTAATAAAAAATGAAGATGCCATTTCATTAGAATGGACAGGCAGAAACAGAGCTAAAGAGTTAGTATCTTTCAAAAAAGGAGGTAGGAATTACAGACCATTGCCTTCACCACTGCACTTCCCTGGTGGGAAAAAGTTAGGAAAATATATACAGTGAGAAGTGTGAGTGTTTATTATAGA
Source organism: Madoqua kirkii (assembly GCA_006408675.1). Classification (NCBI taxonomy): domain Eukaryota; kingdom Metazoa; phylum Chordata; class Mammalia; order Artiodactyla; family Bovidae; genus Madoqua; species Madoqua kirkii. The sequence goes on from SJYC01016810.1 coordinate 12,769, forward strand.
GGAGAATCCATTTAGAAAGCAAGAGAATCAAGAGGAGAATTAATAGATTCAGATCTCAAAGAAAGAAAGAGGGAAAAGTTAAAGTGAGTTTTTATCAAAAATTCCAAGAGTATAGTTCTAATTATGTTAACATGAACAAAAAGAACTTAGCCAGTTCTGAGAAGCAACCTTAGCATGGGGCAAGCTGTCTCCTCTCAGGAGTTCATGTGACTCTGGATCTCCCACTGGACAACAGTCCAGTGATTCTATCAGATCAAGCAAACCAGGTGCTGTGCTCTACTGGTTACTGGGCTGCTTGATAAAAGATGAATTGGGGATCTCAGCTCCTCCAAAATGGAAAGTCCTTCTAATAAACCTCTCCATCATCCCTAAAATTATAGGTCTAAACTAAACTCATGTCACCAGTCAGGATGAAAAATCTATCCCAAGGTCATGATTAAACACATTTAATGCTGAAAATATAAACTCCTATTTTGCTGTTTCTAATCTCTTGTTCACTGTGCCTAACAGACAGTAAACATTCACTTACTATTATCTATCTTAAATAATTCCAGGATTTTTAATTCTGACACTTCTGAAATTATGATACATTTCAAATCTAATGGCACATTATAATTTAGTCTCATTATAAAATAATGTCTTATAAAACAACAGTACATACAACAATGGTGTAAATTATAATAAATGGCATCTTAGATCCTGTAAAATACAGGACTTGTTGAATGAACCAATGACTGAAAGATTAAATTTGGAGCAGGTGGTTGTTTACCTGAATAAGAATGCTGTGTGCCCTCACTGGAAATGGATGAAGTTCCTCCAATAGCAGTAATCCCTTCCCTCTTGTTAATTATTTTTCTGAATGTTTTGCTGATGTCTTTGCTTTTTAACTCTTGCATTAGCTGGAATGGGAGAGAAGTAAAATTGACCCTCGATTAGATAGCCATTAAAATCATTGCTGTGCAATCCCACTGCTGGGCATATACACCGAGGAAACCAGAATTGAAAGAGACACGTGTACCCCAATGTTCACTGCAGCACTGTTTATAATAGCCAGGACATGAAAGCAACCTAGATGTCCATCAGCAGATGAATGGATAAGAAAGCTGTGGTACATATACACAATGGAATATTACTCAGCCATTAAAAAGAATACATTTGAATCAGTTCTAATGAGGTGGATGAAACTGGAGCCAATTATACAGAGTGAAATAAACCAGAAAGAAAAACACCAATACAGTATACTAACACACATATATAGAGAAGGCAATGGCACCCCACTCCAGTACTCTTGCCTAGAAAATCCCATGGAAGGAGCAGCCTGGAGGGCTGCAGTCCATGGGGTCACTAAGAGTCAGGCATGACTGAGCGACTTCACTTTTCACTTTTCACTTTCACACACTGGAGAAGGAAATGGCAACCCACTCAAGTGTTCTTCCCTGGAGAATCTCAGGGATGGGGGAGCCTGGTGGGCTGCCATCTATGGGGTCACACAGAGTAGGACATGGCTAAAATGACTTAGCAGAAACACATATATGTGGAATTTAGAAAGATGGTAATGATAACCTTGTATGTGAGACAGCAAAAGAGACACAGATGATAGAACAGACTTGTGGACTCTGGGAGAGGGAGAGGGTGGGATGATTTGGGAGAATGGCATTGAAACATGTATCATATCATGTACAAAATGAATCGCCAGTCTAGGTCCGATGCACAGGATGCTTGGGGCTGGTGCACTGGGATGACCCAGGGAGATGGTATGGGGAGGGCAATGGGAGGGGGGTTCAGAATTGGGAAATCACGTACACCCGTGGCAGATTCCTGTTGATGTATGGCAAAACTAATGCAGTACTGTAAAGTAAAATAAAGTAAAATGAAAAAAAATATCATTGCTGTGTAAAAGATAGTTACTTGGAATGACATAAAAATAAATACAAATCAGTTGTTCTTGCATTTATTGCTTGTGTAGGCAGATAATCTTCATGTCATTTTATAATAACATGAAATGGAAAAATGTTTGTACCACAGCCTATAATTAAGCTCAAATTGTACACACTGAAATTGTTCATCTAGACTTGCTATGATCAACAACTAAAGAATAACTAAGTACATGATAAAGATTTTTAAATGTCTTAATGAAGGCATTTTCTAATCTGAACAGCTTCAATGTATATGTTAAAGTCAAGGAGCAGTGTTTGTAGGAAATTACACAGGCTTCAACAAGTGCCCTCTGCCAGGTCCTGTCACTGGCCACTCTGGAGCCTGGCTAGACTGAACTCAATCGGTTCTCTATGGAACAGCCAGAGTGAGTTTTAAACAGTGCATATCTGATCATGTCAGTTCATACTCTGTTCCTCCCACATCAACGGCTTACTATTGCTCTTACATAAAAACAAAAAATTCTTCAAGGGCCCGATTATCTGACCCTGACTCACTTGTCTAAACATATTCCTAACCCTCAACATCTCAGCTCCAGCCACACTGATGCTTTTTTCCCCAAGTGCTTGAGAGTATCTACTATCCCTATAGCCACAGAGGCTCTACACATGCCATCACCTCTGCCCATCTTACACGTTACTTATTTTCCCCACCCACTCCTTTAATCTGTTTAACATCTTCCTTCAGACAGCAATTCTGTCTTCACAGCACTGGAGACAGTTCCATTTCACTGAATCTCTGTGTTCTCCCACCTCCCCACCAAGTTCAGTTCTTCCTACACAAACTTTCAAGTGACCTGTCTCACTCTGTCAGGGCCTGTATCAGTTATCTTTTACCTATCTGTGAGATTCTGTCTTCCCCTCCACCTACAAACTTCATGAAAGCTGGGGCTACATCTCTTTTTATTCATCACATTACTCATAATACCAGAGCTCCTGGTATGAAAGGAACTCAATGAATAAAGACTACAAAAGCAGACAATTACTATTTCATAAATATCTGTTCACTTATATTAGTGAATAAACTATTTCATTCATTTTTGCACAAAAAGCACAGTCATGGTGCTGTTGATAGAAGGTAGTGACAGCCAGCCCTTGCTCAACTGCCAGCTGCCAATGGCAACTTAGTCATCTCAGCCTGAGAGGTTTAAAATACATAATAATATTCAGTTCTATTTTTCTTTTATTGGTGGAGTCATATATTATTTTGTATCTTGTTCAGTTCCCTGAGTCTCCAGGTAGTTTAATAATGAACCCAAGCTGCTGCTGCTGCTACTAAGCTGCTTCAGTCGTGTCCGACTCTGTGCGACCCCATAGACGGCAGCCCACCAGGCTCCCACATCCCTGGGATTCTCCAGGCAAGAACCCATAGCTGGTATCAAAATTCACCAGGTGGCATTTGCAGAAACTGAACATATATAACTTATCACAAGAAAACAACTGGTTTCTAGGAGGTATATCTTCCAAATCTTAGCCATTTCAATAACAAAAATATTTCACTTCTCAAGACCAAGTACTAAGATATGAAAATACTTCGCTTACAGAGACAGCTAATAACCATTTAAACTCAACTATAGTTTGACTTCAAATCAAACAATTTAAGAATAACTTATCCTTTGTTTTATGAATTATTTGTGGAAATTGCTGTTATTGTTACCATCATCATCCTTTAAAAGCAGTGCTTTTTCTGGTTTCTGAAGCCAGATTTAACCAAAGAAAGTAATGACATTACTAAAATTCTGCTTGAAGCAAACCCACCAGTAGCCAAGGAGAGGATTTAGATTACTTACCGACACAAACTCTTCGAAGCTGATTCTGCTATCTTTGTTGTTGTCAGCAACTGCTAGAATTTTCTCCACGATCTCACGCACCTTGTAGCCAGGCAGAGGAAGGCTTGCTTCCTTAAACAGGTCCTGGAGTTCATAGTCACTGACATACCCACTGTTGTCAATATCTAAAAAGATAAATTATGAATGATCAAATCTTACTTGTACTTTGTTGGAGACGTGGACTCAGAAGGCTGCTTGGGAGATTCATGGGCAGGCAGAACCTTCCAGGTTTGTTTCATAAGTGGCAGTAACCTTTTCTCCTGCATCTAAATTGTACAAGGTAAGCTAAATACTTTATCAAAAAACTCATATTTCATGAACTTTGAAAGTGAACATGTTAGTCTCTCAGTCGTGTACGACTCTTTGCAAACCCATGGACTGTATGTAGCCTGCCAGTCTCCTCTGTCCATGGGATTTCCCAGGCAAGATTACTGGAGTGGGTAGCCATTTCCTTCCAGGGGATAGTCTCAACCCAGGGATCCGCACTGTGGGCAGATTCTTAATGAACTTTACCCCCCACCCACAGACTTAGGGCTAGCATATATATTTTAAGTGTGTAATAAGAACACTGCACTGACAGATGAAAAACTCAAGTTTGGCACATGACTAAGGTACAAAGAATTAAGCATGGGGCGGTCTCAGATATTTAAGGGAAACACAGCAGCAACAGTCATAGAGGAACACCCACCAGACTTTGACTTCTTCCTGGAACTTACCAAATGGATCTGCGGGCCCCACCTTCCATACAAAATTCATGCATCATGTAAAATACACATCAGGCCCTTCTGTTCTACATTTCACTTGGTGGCAGTTCTGTTTCACTTGTCAATAATTCATTGCTTCTTCATTATGTATTTATGATATCATTATGTAAGCTGAATCATGTTTGATGTCATTTTGAGATTAAGTGTTCAAGAAATAATTTCACACCTACATTTGGATTTATGGAAATAGGTTTCTGGGCGTTTTCATGTTGTCACTGATATAACCTTCCCTGGGTTTTCCCGAGAGACTGGATTATCAATTCTTGACACAGAAGAAAGGCAACATTAAACACCTGTGGCCAGAGTTGGCAACAGGGCTTAGGACTGATTGGTTAGTTGCCTGGATCCACCTTGCATTGGCTCTCTTCACTCATCTGGTAATAGTTACGTTGCTTCCTGTGTCTCTTTTTCCTCTCAGTAGACGAGCTGTCATCACTATTAACTGAATGAATGATAAGACAGAAACTTCTTTTAAACTCTCAAACACAAGTTTTAGAATTAATACTGTTCAGAATGGTGGAAATTTTCTAAACTAGCATCTCCCAAGAACCAAAACAGTGCTGTGATCTCCAAAGGAAGCTAAATTGCATGATATTGCAATAATTGCTTTCTTTGAATTTAGAGGAAAATCTCATGACTTAGTACATCACCAGTTCAGAATTGCTTCCTATAATTCTGACATAAATAAATAGATGAGGCAGACTCACTGCCTAACAGCACTGTGGCGAGGAGTATTTAAACAGGATCATGAAAAAGTTATGTGCTAATCATCACACTAAACTAACATTAAGAGTTGGGCTCTGAAGATGGACATATCTGTGTGCTTAAATGCCAGCTCCTTCCCTACAATCTCTGTGGTTTGGGTATGATGTAACAAGAAATAATAGGCACCACTTAATGAGCACATATTCTGGGTCAAGTGATTTGTTAAGAACTTGAGGGCTTCCTTGGTGGTTCAGCGGTAAAAAATCCACCTGCCAATGCAGGAGACACAGGTTCAAGCCCTGATCCGGGAAGATCCCACCTGCTGCAAAGCAACTGAACCTGTGTACAACTTCTGAGCCTATGCTCTAGAGCCTGTGCTCTGCAACAAGAGAAGCCACTGCAACTAGAGAGTAGCCTCAGTTGCCAAAACTAGAGAAGAGCTCATGCAGCAACAAAGACACAGCACAACCAAAAATCAATAATAACCTTTTTTTAAAAAAGAACTTGTCTAATGAAATCCATATAACTTTGAGGTAGTTAATAATAATATCCTAATTTTAAAGATGAGGTAATCAACGCTTAGGTTAAATAGCCATAAAATCACAGGTTAAAAAGAAACAGACTTTCCTACACATCTGCAACAAAACAATGAACAACCTGATTTCAAAATGGGCAAACAACAAAAGAAATGGGCAAATGGGCAAAGAAATAGACATTTCTCCAAAGAAGACATACAAACAGCCAATAAGCACATGGAAAGATGTTCAACATCACTAATCATTAGGGAAATGCAAATCAAAACCACAATGAGATATTTTATATTCATGAGAATAGCTATTGTAAAAACAAACAAAAACAGAAAGCAATAATCATTGGCATAATTTGAAGAAATTGAAACCCTTGTGCATTGCTGGTAGGAATGCAAAATGGTACAATCACAACTGAAAACTATTTGGTAGTTGCTCAAAAAATTAAACAAAAGTAAATGATTTATCCATTTCACTTCTGAGTATATGCCAAAAATAACTGAGGAGAGAGACTTGAGCAGATATTTGAAATACTCATGTTCATGGCAGCATTACTCACAAAAGCCAAATGGTAGAAACAACTCAGAAGCCTGTCAACAGATGAATGGATAAACAAAACTTAGTAGAAACAATGAAATGTTACTCAGTCTTAAAAAGTAAGGCAATCTTGACACACGCTACAACAGAGATGAACCTTGAAGACATCACACTACATGAAATAAGCCAGTCATAGAAAAACAAATATTATATGATTCCATTTACATATGCTACCTAGTGTAACCAAATTCATACAGACAGAAAGTAGAATGGCGGTAGCCCCAGAGGAGGGGGTTGGGGGAAAATGAGTTGTTGAGGAGTTAGTCTTTAACAGTACAGTTTCAGTTTGGGAAAATGAAAAGGTTCTAGAAATAGATGGTGGTGAAGGTTGCATAACAAGGTGAACATACTTAATGCCGATAAACTTGTCTACTACATTGGTGCTTGCCAAGGTCATCTGCCATCTGCCTAAACGGGGGAATGAATCCTGTCTCCACACACCCTGAAGAGAGTTCAGGGTGGAGAGTAGAAATGGGGCACTCTCTGCTCCAGGGAATTGGAGAAGGAAATGACAACCCACTCCAGTGTTCTTGCCTGGAGAGACCCAGGGGCGGGGGAGCCTGGTGGGCTGCCGTCTATGGGGTTGCACAGAGTCAGACACGACTGAAGTGACTTAGCAGCTTAGCAGCTGCTCCAGGGAAACTTGTGGCACAGGTCTTCCTAACAGTTAGAAATTTTCAGAAACTGATTTTATAAGCCCAATCCTCGCACCTCTTCATATTTAGAAAAGCACTAAATTCTTCCAAGGTAACATCAGCTTCTCGTGACTGGCAGAAAATCTTTTGTAAAGATAAGTGCTTGACTAAAGGAACTCTCCCTTCATCAAAATCACATATATTGACCCTCCCCACTGCCTCTCTGGAGCAGTTTCTCAGAACCATCTGTGGTGCTGTCTCTCAGGCTGCAATCCTCATTTTCCCCCATGTAAAACTTAACTTCCAACTTTCACATTGTGCAATTTTTTTTTAGTTGACAAACTGTACATTTGAAAACATGGATAAAACGTAAATTGTATGTTATGTGTATTTTACCACAATTGCAGAAAAACAGGACAAATATTTTAACTTCTCACTTTTCCCTAGAGACCCAAAAAAATATCACATCTAGCAAGGTTAGATGGGCATGTTTCTTTGTCTCTGAGAAAAGCTGTTTGGGACAAATTAGTAGAGGGTTACAGAGTTCATGAGTAGCAATTTATCTTGTAAATAAAGTAAGGAAGTATATATTCTGCTAATGTTAGAACTTCCCTCACACAGAACAAATTGCCTTGCTGTCAGAACTGTTTCATCAATGATGTACCCAAAATACCATTAAAAATATTGCAAGATTATACATCCACGAGTTATAAAGATTAAAGCTGGTATGTGAAAGAAAACAGACTACTAATTTATTTTACTAAGACCAAGGTACCATTTTTATTCCAGCTGCCAAACTGCTTCTATAAAATAACAAAAAGGACCTAACCTGGAGACATGGGGAGGGGGCAGGGTTTGTCTTGGTTTTTGGCTGTGCTACAGACCATGCAGGATCTTAGTTCCCTGACCAAGGATGGAACCTACGCCCCCTGTAGTGGAAGCACAGTTCTAAACACTGGACCACAGGGAAGTTCTGGAGCTATGTTTTCACTATTTCCTTTCTTTCAGTGCTCCGAATTAGCAAAATATTCCAACATTGCTCCCAGTTTTGTTTTTTGTTTTTTTTTGAAATGACTATGCACTGCATACAATGTTCTATAAATTTTTTTTAAATTTTATTGATTTATTTTATTTTTGGTTGTGATGGGGCTTCATTGCTGCTGGGACTTTTTCTCTAGTTGCAGTAAGCGAGATCTACACTCTAATGGCAGAGAACAGGCTCTAGGCTGCGTGGGCTTCAGTGCTTGGGGCACGTGAGCTCAGTAGTTGCGGCTCCCAGGCTCTAGAGCACAGACTCAATAGCTGCGGTACATGGGCTTAGCTGCTCCGCAGTACATGAAATCTTCCTAGATCAGGGATCAAACCCGTGTCTCTTACATTGCCAGGAGGATCCTAACTACTGCTCCACCAGGGAAGCCCAAAATGTATTTTTAACAATAACGTTTTAGAAATCGCATCATGGTCACGCAGTGCTCCAGCACCGGCAAAATAAAGTGAAGGTGAAGTCGCTCAGTTGTGTCCGACTCTTTGCGACCGCATGGACTGTAGCCTACCAGGCTCCTCAGTCCATGGAACTTTCCAGGCAAGAATGCTGGAGTGGGTGGCCATTTCTTTCTCCAGGGGATCTTCCCAACCCAGGGATTCAACCCAGGTCTTCCACATTGCAGGCAGACGCATTACTGTCTGAGCCACCAGGGAAGCCCATTAAAACAGAGAAAAGACCAAGGTTTAAGAATTCATTATGAGCCAAAGGCGGCCACCATGTGGACTGTATTCTCAAGGTCTGAGTTACTCTCGAAACAGCTAAGCAAGGAGAAGTGGAAAGGCCTAGAGATGTGTAGAATTCACTTTATTTCATAGCAATGTTTGGTAAACCATAAGCTTCCTCAAAGTATTACTTTTGCTCTTTTTTTTGAGAGAGCGCGCGCCTTGGGTTTTTTTGTTTTTGTTTTTAAGTTAAATCTTCCTTTCTTTATCTTAGTTTCTAAAACTTCTGCACTACATTTCATCTACATTAATTTTAGACATTATTCACTATGTTTAAGAGAAATCGAGTCCCAGGACCAACTGTGACCACTCCATCCTCCCTGGTCTGAGTCTGTTTTTCCCGGAGTGCTCTAACGCACCAAGGAAGGAGCCCACTGAGGCAGGAATAGCGTTGGGGGTGTCACTGTTTCTATGTCTGTTATTGACTGCGCTCATCTTTCACCACTTGCAGACTAGAGCAAAAGATGGTATCGACACTGTCCTGGTTTCCTACAGGTCTCCTATGAGCAAAATGCAGGAGAATCAGGATTCATCAGAGGATGGGGGAGTTTTTTGGAAGAAAAAGACCAAGCTGTCAAAATGACACAGAGCCAAAACACTGGATGGCTTTTAAAGTGAAAGAAGCATAAATAAATAAATAAATAAATAAATAAATAAATAAATAAAAGCAAATGAAGAAGTATAAGGCATGCCACCTTTAAAAATAATACTTTAAAAAAAATTATGCAGAAGCGAGGAGGAAAATAAGACATGGTCTTTAAAATTCATGTCGAGCTTTTAAAATGCTCTGCATGAAGTCAGAACTTGTTATTGTTCATGACAAACACACAGAGGCCAGAGTTCAGTTCACACACAAGGAAGTATTTCCATATTTTTTTTTTTCTGTAACAGGGAGATCACATTAAGCATATTCAGTTACACTGTCATTCATTAACCTGGAGAATTCTCTACAAAGAAATGATCAAAGAATTCAAAGTCCAGTTCTCTCAGAAATTCAAGCCAGTCTTAGTTTATCTTTGAGAAAGAAAGAAAGAATCCAGTGAAACCCAGATGGGACACAAAAGAAAAAGAGAACAATCTGGGGGTAAGAGGGCAGTAGAAGCAATAGAAGGCATTGTTCTGTTCCTGGAAGGCTGGTATCCAGCAGAATAGTAACTGTGTATTTAGTTTTTCTCAAGCATACCTATTTTATTAAAGGCTTCTTGTAGTTCCTCCAGCTCCTCCCGAGAAATGGTGGTGGTACTGTTCTCCATCTCTGAATAGGAAAGACTATCTTCAGGTCTTTATATCTGGAAAAAGCAGTGTGAGAAAAAAGAACATGAGCCCTTTGGAAACATTTATCTAAACAAGAACAGAGGACACAGGCAGTAAAGCATCTGGAAGAAACCACCTGAGAGGTAAGGCTGACAAGGAACAAGTAGGAATAGACTCCGTGGTAACACTCCCAACAGGTCAGCCAGACAATAACTGAGATTCAGTAAAGGGAAGAAACACTGGTTTTTCACACCCTGTGCTTATCCAAAGCAAAGGCATTTCTCAAAGGCTTGTATAATTTTCCTTTCCATTTGACTTCACTGTTTCAGTAAAATAAGCATTTCAAGTTGAGAAGAGTATAGCATTTAAAAATACTCAGGATGTGGTTGAAAAGTAAAATTTTAGGACGTGAATCATGTAAGTGAGAGGCTGATGATTTTGGGATGGAGCCTGTGGCTCAAACGTTCAACTTTACATTATTCAACCACAGCCACCTCCTCTCCCTTTCCTTGAGCGAGGTCTTTCCCAGATTAGTAGGGCCTTTCTTATTCCAAGCAGGAGAAACAAACTAAAACCAAAAAAAAAAAAAAAAAAAAAAGAAAACTGATGTAAAACTGGATTGTAAGAAAAGCAGGCATGTAATAGTCATTATAGAAAATAATTGGTAACAAATGCCCAAATCAGAAATGTAACTTATCCACAATCCTACTCTCCAGAAATATCAACTAGTACTTTTTGTCATCTACATCTTTCTGGTCTGCTCTTCAAATGCACCTGTACCTTTATTGGGGTGTGAAAATGTGAGTATAGTCTTTTGTGCTAATATATTACACGTATCAACATAATATTTAGTAGCCACAAAATAACTTTTTTTAGTAAATCCCTTGTCTCACAGTGTTTGCATTGCTAACAATTTCACACTGTTAATGAGTGCTACAATGAACAGCCTTATAGATAAATATCTGTACATATCCATGTTTATTGCTATAAATAAGTATCTCAGGGAGGAATTATTGACTTTTTTGGCGGGGGCCACACCTCATAGCTTGCAGTGATCTTATTTCCCCAACCAAGGACTGAACTCAGGCCACAGCAGGGAAAGTGCCAAGTCCTAACTAGACTGCCTAAGAATTCCCAAGAATTACATTGTTAATGCTTCTGATGTGTAACAAGGCAACTCCTATTTTTAAAGTGACTTCATGGTTTGACTATTCAATATAAAGCTAAAGGTGAATACAAATTATGTATATCTCTTATACACACCTAATTACTTTAATGTGTATTTCAGAAAGTGAACATGAACTAAATAAGTACTGAAGCTAAGTAAGAAAAAAAAATTTTATACACATTTATATAAGAGGTTCAACATCATCCCTGAACATCTCTAATTTGAGGGAAACACATAATTTTTTGAAATAATTGAATTAAAATTTTCACTGATTACTTAAAAATCATATTAAATTATGTGAATCCTTCTAAAGAGTACAGTGTATTTGTCATTTATGATCTGTAAACCAAGTTGTTTAGGACTTTTGTTGTTCTTTCAAAAGACTTTTTTTGTGAAAGTACAGTTGGTATACAATATAGTGATTCACAATTTTTAAAGGTTATACTCCATTATAGTTATTATAAAATGTTGGCTATATTCCTTGTGCTGAACAATAAATCCTTGTCGCTTACTCGATACCGAATAGTTTATACCTTTTAATCCCCTATCCCTGTGTTGCCCCTTGCCCTTCTCTTTCCCCACTGGTAATCACTGGTCTGTTCTCTAAATCTGGGAGTCCATTTCTTTTTTGTTGTTCTATTCACTAGTTTATTGTATTTTTTAGATCCCACATGTATGTGATATCATACAGCATTTGTCTTTCTCTGATTTATTTCACCTAGCATAATGCCCTCCAAGTCCATCCAGGTTGCTGCATATGGCAAAACTTCATTCTCTTTTACAGCTGAGCAGTATTCCATTGTGTGTGTGTATGTGTATGTACATCTTTAGCCATTCATCTACTGAGGGACAGTTGGGTTGCTTCCATATCTTGGCTACTGCAAATAAAACTACTAGGAGCATTGAGGTATAAGTATCTTTCAGAAAGCATTTTGGGGGGTTTTTGGTTATATACTCAGGAGTGAAATTTTGGGGTTTTATGTAGTTCTTGGAGAAGGAGATAGCAACCCACCCCAGTGTTCTTGCCTGGAGAATCCCAGGGACGGGGGAGCCTGGTGGGCTGCCATCTATGGGGTCGCACAGAGTCGGACATGACTGCAGTGACTTAGCAGCAGCAGCGTGGTAGTTCTATATTTAGTTTTTTGAGAAACCTCCCTACTGTTGTCCATGGTGGGCTTCCCTGGTGGCTCAGATGGTGAAGAAGCTGCCCACAGTGTGGAAGATCCAGGTTTGATCCCTGGGTCAGGAAGATCCCCTGGAGAAAGGGGTGGCTACCCACTCCGTATTCTTGCCTGGAGAATGCCATGGACAGAGGAGCCTGGCAGCTACAGCCCATGGAATCCCAGAGTCAACATAACTGAATGCCTAACACTTTCACTTTCACTATTTACATTCTCATCAACAGTGTATGAGGGTTCTCTTTTCTCCACATTCTCTTCAACATTTGTTTATTTGTGGTCATTTTGATGATAGCCATTCTTACAGGTGTGAGGTGATATCTCATTTTGGTTTTGATTTTCATTTCCCTGATGATCAGTGATGTTGAACATCTTTTCATGTGGCTGTGACCACCTGTAATTCCTCTTTGGAAAAATGTCTATTCTGTTCTTATCTTCACTTTTTAATTGGGCTGTTTGTTTTTTTGATCTTGAGTTATATGAACTGTTTATATATGTTGGATATTAACCCCTTATCAGTCCTATTATTTGGAAATCTGTTCTCCCATTCAGTAGGTTGCAAAATGACAGATTTCTATTTCTTACAGTTACTCTGGGGCCTGATTCTAACTAAATATGTAATTAAATTGTTAAGTTTTAAATACATACACACACCATTGCCCTCTATTTCATTCTACACTTTTTAAAAAAAATCTGAAGAGCTCAGTTCTGTAGAGTAAGAAAAAAGGCAGTAAACGTAATTTCTTACATGTTAGCAGTAAGTACATATTCACATTTTATTCAATTCTCACTTTTAGAATGTTTACTTATTTTGTGTTGAGAGATGAAACAGTCCTTTTAGGACGTTTAAGAATAACCTCCCAGTCTGCAAAATGCTAATTCTGTTGTGGCTGGCTTCCAGTTTCTGTGGTTTGGTCATTCTGCATATCCTTTCCCATATTCAGAATGGTTTATATCCCTTGCCTCAAGTTTTAAAAATAGTGGTCCAATTTTAGCATTTGCACTCCACAGAAATACTACAAATTAACGGTCCTTGCGTTGACCTTGCAAATGAAATGATAGATACACCTGTGGTTCTGTTCTTTACTCAGTTCAGTTCAGTCGCTCAGTCATGTCCAACTCTTTGTGATGCCATGAATCCCAGCACACCAGGCCTCCCTGTCCATCACCAACTCCCGGAGTTCACTCAGACTCACGTCCATCGAGTCAGTGATGCCATCCAGCCATCTCATCCTCTGTCGTCCCCTTCTCCTCCTGCCCCCAATCCCTCCCAGCATCAGAGTCTTTTCCAATGAGTCAACTCTACCTATTTAAATGTATGTCACTTGTTAATTACATAAAATGTTTTTTCTCTCCCATATTCCAGCAGAACCAGCACATAAAATGAGTGAAAAAGCAATTTACCCAATGTTATTATAAGTATAAAGAAGTTTGTAGCATTATACAAGTCCTTTAGTATTTAAATGAAGCAAATAATAGACACAGAACAATCTTTAAAATATATTCTTCTTCTAAAAAAATATATATATATATTCTTCTTCTGGTTTTTTTTTTTTTTTTT
>SJYC01016811.1:0-37612 GCA_006408675.1 Madoqua kirkii
TTTAAGATATATTATTAAAGAACAAAATAAGGAGCAGAAAATTAAGTATGGCTGGAGGAGGGAGAGCTATATCAGTTGCATATTTATAAAAGCATTTGCAGAAGGATACAAAGAAAGGTAACAGTGATTGCCTTTCTAGGGGAAATGGGGAATTGGAGGCCAAGTGTTAGGGGGCTTATTTTCCATTACATATTTTTAGTCACTTTTTTAGACTAAAGGCAGCCAAAATCAAAAATAACTGAAAAACAAGAGAAATAATTGTGATAGGAACTTCCCAGGTGGTCCAGTGGCTAAAACACACTCCCAGTGCAGGGGACCCAGGTTTGATGCCTGCTCAGGGAACTAGATCCCACATGCTGCAACCAACAGTTTGCATGCCATAACTAAGACCCAGCACAGTCAGAAATAAACATTTTTTTAAAAAGAAGCAATTGTGGAAAGACAATGGAAACAAATAAGGTAAATACTAGTGGTCTGAAAGTATACGTTATTGAACACTGATAGATAGACAACAAGATTACTATATATATATAGTTCTTATACTATATGTTACAATTTTAAGTAATATTTGCCTATTTCCTTAGAAGCAAAATTCTATGATTAAAATAGCAAAATAATATATAGCTTTCTACAAAGGAATGAAGATTTAGCAGTAGAATGGTTAACAGAAAACATGTTGCCTCTTTCATAAGTGCAGACGCATGCATACATTATCAATATTTTTCTAGATTTGTGCAAAATTATGATAATCAAGTACAATGCAAAAAACTAAGTACACTACATAGTGTGCCTTAACAAGCATTTTTATATTGCACAATAAACTTATCAGGAGTAACACACTGTTGGCTAAGAAAATACAGCTGTTGAATTTGATGTATAAAAAACTGTTCTAGCTACATGATCCCAAATAAATTGCTTACTATGATGTTTTTCCATGGGAAAATGTTTCTGCTACAATAAAATAGCACAGACTTTTTAAAACTTTGCGACCCCATGGACTGTAGCCCACCAAGCTCCTCTGTCCATGGAATTCTCCAGGCAAGAATACTGGAGTGAGTTGCCATTTCCTTCTCAGGGAATCTTCCCAACCCAAGGATCTAACCTAGGTCTCCCACACTGCCAGCAAATTCTTTACTGTCTGAGCCACCAGGAAAGCTCCTAAAACTTTACAGAAAAGAATTAAATTTTCAAAGTAGTATGTAACATTTTAGAAGACAACCCCAATGACCTATAGCTAGTAGCCCAATATTTATTTTTCTCATTAGTCCCATAGTTAGATGATTAATGCACTCTCTTAAATGCTTTGTGTCCATTCTCTTTCCTCATGACTCCATAAGGCAGGTACTGTCCTCATTTTATAACTGATAAAAAGATGGTTCAGAGGATTGAATAACTTTCTCAGTGTCCCAAAGTGAAGAACTCTCAGAGGCTCCTAACCAAGCTGTAGCAGAATCCTACTGTGTCTTATTCCTTCCTCTAGGCCAGTACATTATGAAGTCTCCCCAATATAATCTGATATCAGACCATAAAATGTATAAATATGTAACTGTCCAATAATCACACAATAATTTATGTAATATATGAAGCATATATACCTGTGAAATAAGAATTTGCATTTTAAGAAATCAGCCTTTGTAAAGTTTTGGGGAAAAACTTCTAACTAGGTCAACTCAAACTTATCAAGCATATAACTTGTCAATCCTGAAACACTAAACACAGAGTCACTAGAGTTCACTCTGCGGTTTTAGAAATGAAGCACACATCATTAACTGGTACCCAAACACCTGGCACTGATGCTCACCCACCTGGATGCCTGAGACAGCTCAGAACAGCACAGCTTTCCAAAGTCCTATAAAAAGGAGCCCAGAGACAGCCAGGATCATTGTCAGAGACCCAACAACAGGGAAGGTTATCCTGGATTTTCTAGACAGGTACATCTTCCCATGGCTTTTGACATGTTCCTATACATCTTCAATAATTTCAACTCTTCTTTCCTCCTGTTTTTCTTTTTTAAGCCCATATAATTTTAAATAACACCTTCTTTCACCAAGTAAAATCTTTCTTCCCTGTCTTAATTCTTAAGTGTACCCTGACACAACCAAACATAAATTTGGAAAGTTAAAAGTATATTCTAAAAATGGACTTCTTAATTTAGATGAAATTGGATCTGATCTTTTCTCCTCCTTCAAATTTCTAGCTTCCTTGATCCTCTAAAAGCTTTACCAAAATTAGCCGAAGTAGCTCTTTATGGCTGGCAGGTTCTAAAGTTCTGTGGACAGTTTCAGAAAACAAGGCATCAGAAACAACTCTGAGACCACCAAGACTTTGAAGCCTTTCTACCAGTCCCAAAGGCCGAAACTGTGAGGGACCAAAGCTGTCTTCACTGGTACTTTCTGGCTTCCCAGCTCTTCTGCTCTCCCTCCTCTCACTGCGGTCCTAGGTCCGGGTCACCTGAGATTCTGAGTTCTTGAGAGACTGACTCAGAGCACGCAGCCTTCCCCCTAGCCCATCTTCCAAAATTCCCTTCTTCCCTCACGCCCCCTTCTCTAGTATTGTAAACACTGATGGCAAATACTTAGAAAGAACTCTCAATGAGGCTGGAACTATGCTATTCTCCTCACGCAATAAGCTCACCGTTTACCTATTCTTCTACTAATGGAACATTCTCCCTTAAAATGTAAATTAGAAGACTACTGAGATTAGATAACCTGCCCAAGGAAGACAGATAAAATAAAACATTAAAAAACAAATCAGTTTCTTAAGCTCTCAAATTCTACATACAGTTCAATTAATATCCCTATCCCTATTGTCTCACTGCAAGCATCACAGACAGTTCCCACACACACATAGTTTTGAAGAAAGGGTTGAGGACCAATTGACACTTTTGTACGAGGGACGAACAAAGCCTCAAGGTGTTAAATTATTCCAACCGTATTTATATTTTAAGGGCAACTGCCTGTTTTCTTTAGTTGAATAATGGGAAATACATGATTGTTTAATCAACAGAATATTTATACAACAGTAGAATAAATGAACTAAATCCACCTGCTTCTTAAAAAAAAATAATAAATGGAAAAAGCAAAGTGCTAAAGGATACATACAGTATACCAATTATTGTAAATTATAAAACAGAATACTTTACGTGTCATTTACCCTACCGTACATTTGTAGTAAAACTTAAAAACACATGGGAAAGACACAACAAATTAAGAATAGTGTTT
The DNA here is from genome assembly GCA_006408675.1 of Madoqua kirkii. NCBI lineage: Eukaryota > Metazoa > Chordata > Mammalia > Artiodactyla > Bovidae > Madoqua > Madoqua kirkii. Next base: position 3,222 of record SJYC01016811.1, read on the forward strand.
GTCTATGGAGAAGGAGCTTCCCAGGTTGTCTAAGGAGAAGGACTTCCCAGGTAGTGCTAGTGGCAAAGAACCCACCTGCCAATGCAGGAGACTTAAGAGATGTGGATTCAGTCCCTGGGTTGGGAAGATTCCCTAGAGGAGAGCATAGCAACCCACTCCAGTATTCTTGCATGGAGAATCCCAAGGACAGGGGAGCCTGGCGGGCTACGATCCATAGGGTCAAAAAGAGTCAGACAAGACTGAAACGACTTGGCACACGCATATATGTGGAGAAGGAGGTAAGGGACACATCTGTGGGATGCTGCTAAGTCACTTCAGTTGTGTCCAACTCCGTGAGACCACATAGACAGCAGCCTACCAGGCTCCCCCGTCCCTGGGATTTTCCAGGCAAGAATACTGGAGTGAGGTGCCATTGCCTTCTCTGTCTTAGGGCTAGAGCTGAACTTTTTTTTTAATGATAAATTTGAAACAATTAGGGTAAACTTTTAACATTTGTTTTAAATAACTCATTACTTTAATTTTTTAAATTCAGTAAAAATAATAAAGATAACGAAAGAATGTGTTTTGAAAAGGAGAAAATTTCCCAAAGCCCCTCAAGCTTTGTGGGGGGGATTTCTTTAATACTTTAATCATAAGCAATAAAAATAGTTAATAATATTGGGGCAGAATAATTTATTGAAATATAAACTTGTATTTATTCTCCCATCCCGTTCGAAAAGCAATAACTAAAGACTCTGATGCTGGGAGGGATTGGGGGCAGGAGGAGAAGGGGACGACCGAGGATGAGACGGCTGGATGGCATCACTGACTTGATGGACATGAGTCTGAGTGAACTCTGGGAGTTGGTGATGGACAGGGAGGCCTGGCTTGCTGCAATTCATGGGGTCACAAAGAGTCGGACACGACTGAGCGACTGGACTGAACTGAACTGAAATCTTGTCTTAGGAGTTCTGGCAGCCCTGAATGCAAAAGCAGATTCGAACCTGTGGTTCCTTCAGTCTTTGGACAGAAGCACAAGCCTTCTCGGGGCTCACTTAGGCTGGCTGTGTTGGGAATGGGGTGGCAGGAGAAGACCACCTCTGAGGAAGATGGAGAGGAGGAAAGATTATCCTGGTGGAAACAGAGGGGAAGCTGTGGGTATGAGCAAAGAGCCCCGGGGAAGGCAGATAGAAGGGACAAAGTGCCACAGAACCTCTACTGCAGGGACCCACGGGCTGAGCCAGAGGATGTTTCCCAGGCCCCCTCAGAGGATGAAGGACCAAGGATAGAAGCACTTCCTCCCAGCCTTTGCTGTCTCTAAGATCCCAAGACAACAGAGCTGATGGACACGTTCCAGGTGCCTAAGACTTGACAGGACTCAGGCAGGATGAGGCATCACAGTCAAAATAAAGTTGCTTTCAAGAACATAAAGAGGGAATTCCTTGGCTGCCTAGCAGTCAGGACTCCACACTCTTGCTGCCAGTGGTGTCAGTTCAATCCCTGGTCCAGGAACTAAGAACCCCCAAGTCACATGGCCAAAAAATAAATATAAAGAAATGTGAGATTTCCTCCCTACCTGACTTTTTTATGGTAAAGGCCCTGATGTTGTCTCTCTAGAGAAGTGACTAGGATCAGAGGTTCCAGGGCATTTCAGTATCTTCTACTGGTATGCTCTCCTTCCCTTCTTCATCAGCTGTGATCCTAGCTCCCACCACAGTCCTCCTCTTTGCCTGTTACATTCTATTTTCAATTCTCCATTACAGTTGAAAGCTCACAGGGTCATTGGACTATATCCCTATGTGAAAAAGTAAATGACAAAGAAATATAAATTGAAGAGTTTTCTTTCTAGTGTAAAGGAAATCTGGAAAAATATTTTCATCTGTCTGTAATATTTCCAGCAATTGCCTTTTTTGATCGCATTTCACTGCAGCATTCATTTTGTAAAAAGCAAACATTCATGTTCCATATCAACTTGTTCAGTTTTTCAAATCAGGCTTTCTTTAGTTAACAGGAAAGTCCATCGACTCACTAATAGAAGTGTGAATTGGGATACCATTGAGTTTGTTAAATATTAGTCTCCTATTCTACATACCAACCTGGATAGCCCTTTGGACAGAGAATTTTTAATGGGTACACTAATTCAAATTTTTCCTGAACATCCTTCTATTCTGACAGAACTGAGCTCAAGTCTACAAGGAGCAGACATGTTAGGTAAACATTCCTAAAAAGTGATTAATTTGATTGCTAACAGCTAGAATTTTTTAACTCCAAAACTATTTTTTTAAATAGTAGTTATGGTTACTATAGGGCTTCCCTGGTGGCTCAGAGGATAAAGTGTCTGCCCGCAATGCAGGAGACCCAGGTTCGATCCCTGGGTTGGGAAGATCCCCTGGAGAAGGAAATGGCAACCCACTCCAGTATTCTTGCCTGGAGAATCCCATGGACATAGGAGCCTGGTGGGTTACAGTCCACGGGGTCGCAAAAAGTTGGATACAACTGAGTGACTTATGTATTATTAAGGTTATTATGAATTAACTTTTTCTCAAATAAGCAAAATAACTTCCTAAGTGCCTGGACCATCCTAGAAAACATAATTAGACACCATTATGAGGAGTTAAGCCAGGATTAACACCTGGGATGAAGGGGTTTGGCTCCAAGTTGACTCATTTGTGACCTCTCAAAGGAAGGCATGCCAATCTCCTGCTAAAAAAAAGAAGACAAAAAAGAACAATATTGTTATTGCTATCTTTTAATGTTGAGGCACTTTTCCCCTTTAGTTTTTTCCAAATCTTAACCATCTCATTACTCCCCACACTACCAAGTTGACATGCTTTCTGCCCCTAACTCTCAACCAACAGTCCACTCACCACTCCCAACATGTCCTTAACTCCTTCCCACTTGCCTTAGATATGAGCACCTCTGTCTTTTCCTTGCCTCTTATGTATTATCTACATACATTATTGTGATGGTGATAGATACAGTAATACATTCATTATTGTATTCTTGAATATATGTTGGCTTGTAATAGTCACATTTTGCTATTTTATTCTTATCTTCCTAACATCACTGCTGTCTCTTTGCAGGTAAAAGATATATGTTTTCTTCTTTTTGTGTTCGCCATGGTCTTATCATATATGGGAAAAGATTAGTAAAATTTATTAATAGTGATATTTCCCTTCATAGAGCAGGGGTGAAAAAGTGAAAGTGTCAGTTACTTAGTTGTGTCCAACTCTTTGTGACCCCATGGACTGAAGCCTACCAGGCTCCTCTGTCCATGGAATTCTCCAGGCAGGAATATTGGAGTGAGGTGCCATGCCCTTCTTCAGAGGATCCTCCCAACCCAGGGACGAAACCCAGGTCTCCTGCATTAGCAGGCAGATTCTTTACCATCTGAGCCACCAGGGAAGCCCCAAGAGCAGGGACAGTACGAGATCAAAAAAGGGCCAAACCAAACAACAGTCCCTGGGAAATATGTCACCAACAGACGGGTGAAAAGACTAAGTGGGGGTTTCAGCATCTCAGTAACCAGTCTCTCATCTTATTATTTATTCAACGATGATTTGCGAGCACCTGTTCATGGTGCTAAGTAGCAGAGGCACAAAGATGGCAATGAAATTTTGAATCCACATGGGTTCAGAATTTTTCAAAATAATCTTTAGTCAACCTTTCCCTTAAATCTTGCAAAATAATTTTTGCCAACTTTTTTCCTGGTTCAATTCAGTAGCTCAGTCATGTCCTACTCTTTGTGACTCCATGGACTGTGGTACACCAGGGTTTCCTGTCCATCACCAGCTCCATCAGCAAAGTAGAGAAGAACAGAGAGAATCTGTATACATCTTGTCCCCACTCATTGCATGGGTCACCTCCGTGATCAGCCTCAGTTACATTCACCATAGTTCTGTGTCTCTGTACACCTGAGCATGGAGTTGGGGCTGGCTTCTGAGTGTTGAGTGGCTGCTAGAATTTCCACCAAGATCTTTCTACATCCGTTTACTTCAAAGCCCCATTACGAAGCCTCTAGTTGAGGAGCTTACATTCATTCAAGTACTCAATGAATAATTATTTGACTGGACTAATGAGGTTTAAAGATGAATAAGAATCAGTCTCTTCTAAAACAACATTCAATACTGACCAGGTTCAACTATAAACACCTGAGAAGCTTAATTAAAACTGATTTTGGGGTAAATGACAATGTAATCTTATGATTATGTCTCTCTGATAAACAAATTAGAATCAATTCCTAATTCACTTTCTGTTTTAATCTGGATTTAAAGGCACCTCTTTTATACTATATATCACTTACTGTAGGGTCATCCAGTATATATCATATATAATCCTGGATTGGAAATTTCTGTATGAATTGTAGCCAAGGCAATCATAGCATATAGAGTAGAATACAAGAAGGCTAAAAGGGTGTGTGTGTGTGTGTGTACACATGCATGTGTATATACATAGCACACGCAAACATACTCATTGGAGAGAAAACAAGAATGAGAGAAAGAGACCTAAAACTTTTGAAGAAAACAGAAACAGGAGTTCTCAGAGAAGCATTTAGCAGGTGAAGGACTCATGTTGCAGCAAAACTCTCTCTCTTCATTTCTCTTTCTTTATTAAAACAAAATGCAAATCAGAGGTGGGCATGAGCCAAATCAAAATACCTAGGTAAAAGTGTGTGGTGAGTCCCCAAGTATTTGTAGTCCAAAAGTGGACTCAGACCCAAAAAAAGCAGATTATACAGAAGGACTTGGAAAAAATAACTTTCCCAAGGACAGACACCAGAAGCTGCTGGCACCACAACTCTGACCCTCAATACTTGTGTATGGGATTCAGCCTCTCAAGCACAGAGGTTCAAAAGCCATCGGACTTATGCAACTGAATGAGTAAAGAGTTTGTGTTGCTCACTGAATGATTAAATGAGTGTGTAAAAAAATAATAATAATTTGGTCTCTTCTCATAATGCCCTTATCAGAGTTCTCATTATTCCTGACTAAAACCAAATAAATGCGGGCTCAGTTCTTACAGTGCGTGCGAGTGCAGAAGTGAGAAAGCACCAGCCTAGGCAGAGAGGGACAATATGTGAAGCTCATCTCCCGCCCTGTGCCCTCAGGTCCACCCCGACAGGTGTTCTAAAGGATCCGCCATGCCTCCATGGTGTGACACAGCTCCTCCACTGCAGCCTGTCCAAGGGGCAGGGAAAGCTCTGCCCCTCTGTTGGCCAAAGTGATTTTTTTAAAGCTGAGAAATAGAAAACTACATTAAATGGATAGCTAAAAGAAGGAAAGTTATGGCCAACATAGACAGCATTTTAAAAAGCAGAGACATTACTTTGCCAAGAAATGTCCATCTAGTCAAGGCTACGGTTTTTCCAGTAGTCATGTATGCATGTGAGAGTTGGACTATAAAGAAAGCTGAGCACCAAAGAATTGATGCTTTTGAACTGTGGTGTTGGAGAAGACTCTTGAGAGTCCCTTGAACTGCAAGGAGATCCAACCAGTCCATCCTAAAGGAAATAAGTCCTGGGTGTTCATTGGAAAGACTGATGTTGAAGCTGAAACTCCAATACTTTGGCTACCTGTTGCGAAGAGCTGACTCATTTGAAAAGACTCTGATGCTGGGAAAGATTGAGGGCAGAAGGAGAAGGGGACAATAGAGGGTGAGATGGGTGGATGGCATCACCAACTCAATGGACATGAGTTCTGGATAAACTCCGGGAATTGGTGATAGACAGGGAGGCCTGGCATACTGTGGTTCACGGGGTCACAAAGAGTCAGACACAACTGAGCAAGAGAACTGAACTGAAAAGATACAAAGTAGAGTTTATTGATCAAAGTTTAAGTCAAGAATATGTATAGGAGATTGTAATTAGAAGCACTGGAGGTGTGAAACAATGGGAAGCCTTAGTTCCTAGTCTTCCTGAAGCTTCAAGCTCTAAATTCAAAATTAAATGAATATAACTAACTTGAAAACTGAGGTTATTATAATCTATGAAGTGGCAATCGGTACTTCTCAGAGCCTACTGGCCAATAAAGCCCTATGACCCCAAGCTCAGCAATATCTCTGTTCTGTTCATGGAAATTCTTCCCTATTACTGAAGTCCAAGATGAGGGAGGAAGCCCCTATATCCTATATAGAAGGTCCCTGTATCTGACTTCCCATTCTCCACCCCTTTTCCTGATGTGTCCATGATGCCAACTGGGGCTCTAAAAGGGGAAGCCAAGGCAGAGGTCCAGTAAACTGTTGGCTAGCAGAATCAGGCCCAAAGTGGCCTGATATTCTGGTATTTAAAGGAAAGCCAGAAATTCTTTTTTTTTTTTCCTTCAGAAATCCACGTTTTTATGTGAACTTTGATTTTTAAATTTGGCAAATGATTTGAATTATTATAAACACCAGGGGTATCAAACTAGAGCTCTAGTCTATCATTTTGGTTCTCCAGCTCCCTAATTTTAAGTTATCCCACTTGGTCCCTCTAAGGGCCTCAGAGGAAATGCTGTGTCTCTCTAGAAACACTCCAAACAAATTAGCTCATTCTAAGGGCCAGAAGAAAATATTCAGTCCCTTGATATATGAAAATGCAACCTCAGTTGTGCACCACTCACAACATCCCTGATCTCAACAAGGGACATTTCCAAGGGTCAGTTCCTCTGAGAGACGAGGGGCCAGCAGGGCATGAGCCCATCAATCACATTCCCACTCAGGTAACTGGATCTGCCCACCATCCCAGGATCTTTTCTTCTCATTTATTATTTATATCCCATCTACTCTCCCACAACCCCACCCCCACTTTAGGACTTCTCTGGCTGAGAAAATTCAATACAAAGTGTTACCCAAGTTCCTATCATATTGTGTTACAATATCAACATTTCAAGTGTTATTTTCTCCACATGCTTTGTTTCTTCTCTAGCAACTGTCTCTGAACTTTGGGTAACAGCATTAATTTGGGGGGTTCTACTCGTTCCCTATAATCTGTCCATGACATTTGAGCAAAGCTCCGGGTCCAAGCCAATCAGCACATCATACTTCTCAGCCACAATGATTTGGTTTAGGGACAGGCATATCACCCAGTTGGAGCCAACAAGACAGAAAAAAGCTTTTGTGAAACTTTCTGTAATGGGGGGCCTACACACTCCCCTGAATCCCTACTGATGAGGATGTAGAGGCCAGAGCATCTGTAGCCATTCTGCCTCCATGAAGAAAGAACCCAGGACTGAGAATGAAGCTAAAACCAAGACTCAGAAGAAGGCAGAGACGATGAGAAAGAGAAAACACCACCCCTGGCAGGGCTGGATCTTGAATTCCACCATGCTAAAGCCTTTGTGCTTTTTCTAGCTACCTGAAACTGTATTTTAAAGCCAGTTAAACTGGCTTTCTGTTACTTGCAACAATGAGTCCAAACTGATAACAAAGAGCAATGACATACATAATTTACAAAAAGAAAGTGGAGAAAGGTGGGTGTCATTTCCTCAAAGGATAGAGTATTTGGACATCCTGAATTGGGAAAGAAATTAACCATAATTATTTTTCTGAATAGAGTTACACTTAGATAAGGAACATTATTTTTTCGTAATTTGTAATTTACCCCCACCACACCTAATCCCAGAAATTCAGTGCATCAGTTAATTTACGGTTGCTCCCACAGCAATCATCAGCATTAAGATTATATTCAGAGCCTAAATGCCTCCCAGTCTATGGCTTCTTTGTACTTCTCTTTATCCACAAAGGTTTTTCCTACCTCTGTCATAAGTCACTTCTAACTGGAGATGATAAACTAAGTAGTAATGTAGTATGAGAAATGACAGATATTTCTGGTATGAGGCAGGGCATGGCAATCTAGCTACAATAAGGAACATTCAAAGTCAACAAATCATTAAAATCAGGAAATTACTAACTCAATGCAGGCAGAAGGGAAAAAAAAAAGTAATTTACATAGTCTCTCAGAGTAAAAAAAAAATAAACACACAAGATGTTTGCAGGTTTATCCCATGCTCAACCCAAAATAGGTACCCTCAGGCATCAAATCCCTGTAAGTTAGTGCAATTTCCAAAGGGATACTTAACCCAGACCTCAGTAGGACTCATACTATAATTTGCTGTGTGGAACAGTGATGTGCTTCCAACATACAAAGGGAACAAGAAAGATGCATGGCACACAGGATTTAGGAATGAATGAGGCTGAATAAATAAAACTCTTTATCTATTCTTATAATAGCCATTTTTATACATTATCAGATATCACATGGCTTCTCAAGGAAATTGGCCTGAAATAAACTTTGGGTATGAACATTAGAAATGACAGATCTTTCTTTCTTTTCTGTACATAGATAAGATTTAATACTATTTAAATCATCTAAACTCTTCCTGATTTTTTTTTTGTCTTCTATCAGTTACTGAGAATTTTCTCATTGTTGTAAATTTCCCAATGTAATTGCAAATTTGTGTCTTTCTCCTTTTTAATTTTTGCTCTCCCTCTCTGTATGTGTGTGTTGCTGCTGCTGCTAAGTTGCTTCAGTCGTGTCCGACTCTGTGGGACCCCATAGACGGCAGCCCACCAGGCTCCCCTGTCCCTGGGATTCTCCAGGAAATAACACTGGAGTGGGTTGCCATTTCCTTCTCCAATGCATAAAAGTGAAAAGTCAAAGTGAAGTCACTCAGTCGTGTCCGACTCCTAGCAACCCCATGGACTGCAGCCTACCAGGCTCCTTTGTCCATGGGACTTTCCAGGCAAGAGTACTGGAGTGGGGTGCCATTGCCTTAGGTGCATATAAATGTGGAATTGTTATATCCTCTGATGGACTGATCCATTTCTATTTTAAAATGCTAAACTTTAACTTTGCTATTTTGAAATAAATTCAGGCTTACAAAAAAGTTGTAAAAATTGTGAAGTGTCTCCATATACCTTTTACCCATCTTCCTCAAATGTTAACATTTTCTATAAACATAGTATACATCAAATCCAAGAAATTAATATTGATATGACTAATAAACAACAGATTTTATTAAAATGCTAAACTTCAGGACTCCTTCCCTCAAAATTTTCTTTGACAGTAGTACAGCTTTCTTTGGATTAGTGCTTCTTTCTTTCAATTTTTCTGAATCCCTATATTTAAGACATAGCTCTTATAAGTATATTATCAATTTAATATCAAATATGCAAACAATTTTTATCTTTAAATAGGAATATTAACTTAACTAAACTTAATGTAATTACTGATGTGTTTAGACATAAGGCTACCACCTTATAATTTGTTTTCTATTTTCCCACCCGTTTTATCTTTCTGTCCTTTCTTGATTTCTTTCGAATTAATGGAGTATCTTTTTTTCTAGTTTTTCTCCTCTATTAGCTTCTTTATCAAGTCTGTTTCCTGCTTTTATTGTTGTTTTGGACTTTCAGTTTACAAAAATTTCCCGAGACATCACTATATTGCTGTTTAAAATTACACAATCTGCCTAATTATCTTCTTTTCCCTGCCACCCCAGTTTTGGGCATATATCCAGAGGAAAACATGGTCCAAAAAGATACATGCACCTCAATGTTCATTGCAGCATCACTTGCAATAGCCAAGACATGGAAGCAACCTAAATGTCCATTTACAGAGGAATAAAGATGTGGCACGCATATACAATAGGTTATTACTCAGTCATTAATAAGAATGAACTAATGCCATTTGCAGCAACATGAATGGACCTAAAGATTGTCATATTGAGTGAAGAAAGTCGAGAAACATCATATGATATCCCTTATATGCAGAATCTTGAAAGAAATGATACAAATGAACTTATTTACAAAACAGAAACAGACTCAGAGAATGAATTTATGGTTACCACCAGAGGCTATGAAAGGGGAGAAGGGATAATTAGGGAGTTTGGTGTTGACATGTATACACTGTTATATTTAAAGTGAATAAACAAGGACTGCTTGTATAGCTCAGGGAACTCTGCTCATTATTATGTAATAGCTTTAATGGGAAACAAATTTGAAAAAGAATAGATACATGTAGATGAGTAAAAAAAAAAAGAGAGAGAGAATTCTAGACAAGGAAATCATTCCAAAAGTTCATGTTTCCCAGAAAGTATTCTCTCTTGTCCTTTTTGTCCCTTTAAACTACATTCAGCTTCCTTCATCAGATTATAGCCTCAACAATTTTGACTAAGCCTATGCCTCCAGACTCTACTCTTTCCCTGTGAGCAATTCTTGTTTCCCACTCTCTTCTGAGAAGGGCCTTCTCTTTCTCTCAAGGCTTCTTCTTGATGGTCCCATAATTTTCCTTCATGTTACTTCCTATTTCTAAGCCCAGCTCAAACTCCACCATGACTTCCTTCATTGCCCTCACTCCATTTTAGCACATGTTTATTGAGAACATCTGCGGTGCCTGGTGTTGTACTAAGTTCTGGAGGCAATCAAATGCTGACTAACACAGGGACCACAAAGAATTTATAATCTAGAAAGGGAGTCAATAAACCACAGCTGACAGCAAGAGCAAATGCATGAGACTCCCTCACCCACTCCCAACATGACTTCAATTGCCAGCTCTTATCCACAGAGCCTGGAGTGGCCTCAGGATCCCCTTTTCAATATGAGCCTTCACAAATCTCCTACGAGGGGGTCAGGCCTCACAATGAACTGAGTGCCACCTCCACAACCACAGTACAGGCTGGAATGAAAAAAACAGTAAAGGAAGAATCTTCTGGAAGATTCAAGGAAAACTTTACAGAAGAGGCACCATTTGAGACCTTAAAAATGAATAAGCATAGAGAGAAACATGCAAATCCCAGTTAAGGGAGAAAAGTCTTAGAGGTCTCCCATCAGAGCACAGGTCTGACAAAACAGAATTTTTTTTAATTTATTTTTAATTGGAGGCTAACTGCTTTATAATGTTGTGTTGGTTTCTGCCATACAACAATGTGTATCAGCCACAGGTATACATATGTCCCCTCTGTCCCTCCCTCCTATAAACCGTAAGTACACACATACCTACTCCCAGCCCTCCCCACTCTACCCCTCTAGGCTGTCACGGAGCACTGGGTTGAGCTCACAGCGTTATATAGCAACTTCCCACTAGCTATCTGTTTCACATATGGTAACATGTATGTTTCAATACTACTCTCTCAAGTCGTCCCACCCTCTCCTTCCCTTGCTGTGTCTACAAGTCTGTTCTCTATGTCTGCATCTTTGGGAATCCTTAACTAAGTATCCATGTCATATTATAGCATCTTATCACCATGTAAGTTTTAATTACAGAAGAACTGTAAGCTATGCTATTGCCCTCAAGAAACTTAAAATTTTCAGGGTGATAAGATGATGCAATAAAATATAAATATTTATTTTAAAAGTCCATTTTTAACTCCTTGATGACGATGATGTTGAGTGATTCTATTCAAAAAGTGTCACTCCTTTGAAAGTCTTTAATTTTTCTCTTAGCCCTTTTGCTTATGGTAATTTCCATTTCCGACATATATTCAAAAAAAAAAACAAAAAACAACCTACTATCTTTAAAGATGGCTGCATGCAACACTTTGTATTTAGAACAGACCCACACTGACAAATCTGAAGTCTTTTCTTTTTTCCATTCAAGTAAGACAAAAGTCACTTTTTTTGCACCTCAGGAAACAAATTATGTTCTTCTCCAAGTCACACTGTCTAAAGAGGACTTTTCTATGACTTCTAGACCTCTTGGCTTCATGTGTGTTCCCTTACCTACTGACAATAGAAACGTTAATCTACCTGCTTGGTATTGGTGCCAATTAAGGTGTTTTGATTGCAAGCAATAAGGGCCTGCACTGGGGGTTGGCTCAAAGAATCGAGAGAGGGTTAAACAAGCAGGCTCTGGAAGGGCTGGTGCCAGGAAGGTCTAAGGAGACCCATAATAGACACTATGATGTTCCACTTTGGAATGCTAGCTCCAGATGCCTCAGCCACCACCATCCATGGAGGACAGGCTCATTCCCAGGATGAGGAGTCTGACTGGCAGAGCCCAGGCCTCATGCCCATCCCAGTGGTCAGAGGATACCAGGAAAACAAGACCTATAGCTATAGAGAATCTCATTTGCCTTCTGCACGTCTCTGTGTTTGCATGAAGCCAAGATAAAAGTTTAAGTCTGATTCCAAAGCAAATGCAAGCACTCCTGATGATCTTCTCCTGGACCTGAACTAATCTCACTCAAAAACACCTGAAGATGCTTCCTTGGTGGCTCAGTGGTAAAGAACCCACCTGCCAATTCAATCCTTGATCTGGGAAGATCCCAAATGGGGGCAACTAAACCCATGTGCCACAGCTACTGAGCCTGTGCTCCAGAGCCTGGGAGCTGCTATTACTGAGCCCATGTGCTGCAACTACAGAAGCTGGCACACCCCAGAGCCCGTGATCTGCAGTGAAGAGTAGTCCCGGCTCACCGAGACTAGAGAAAGCCGGCGCAGCACCACCAAAACTAACTAAATAAATACAGACTAAGATTGATGAAAACACCAGAAGGTCATATAAACCTGACTCAAAAATCTCTCCAAGATCCCCATCCCCAAACAAGACACAGCACTCACACACAACACAAGTCCCAACATAGCAAGGGAGACCTGGGGAGTCACAAAGGCCAAGTACTGTTCTGAGCAGTACACATACTGTCTCATTTAATCCTCATAGCAATAGTATCAGGTTGGTAATATTATAATCCCCATTTTACAATTAAAGCAATTGAGGCCAAAAGCTTCCCAATAAGTGGCAGAGCTGGGATTCAAACTCAGGGAGTCTGCCAAGTCCAGATCCTTCGTTACATATTGCCTTCATAGCAGCAGTCTCCATCTATTCCTTCCCATCCCTGTATCTCAAGTTATACATCCTGTGGCCTTTTCCTGTTACAAGCTGCCCTAGAACTCTCCCTGTCAGGATAAACTGTTAGGATGAAATATGGATACAGGGTGATCTGTCTTGCTAGAAACTCATGGAATGGGCAGAAGGGTTTGAATGAGCTTTGGGGAAGTGATATGAATTATTTCACAAACGCTTTTTGTTTATTTCTGGAAAATTACTTTGCTCCTATTGTCCACATATGACTTAGTCATGGGAAAGTATACACTAGGGAGATAACTGCTTAGATTGTTATGGCCTATATTGCCAACTGTCTCATTTAGAATGAATGCCTCCACACCAATATCAAAGTGCTGTCAGAGAAAGGAATCCATGAGTCATTTCCCAGTGCACTGGAATAAACCGGGCCTTACCTGTTGCTAGTTTATAATTCCTTTTCTCCTGATTCTAGCCAAGAAACTATGTAAATAACTCACAGCAACACAGAAATTCTGATTCAACTTGTGTCCAAGTGAGCAGTGGAGTCCTCCCCAGGGTGTTTCTGTGTCAGTGTCTGAACTTCAGCCCCCAAAGCACACACTGCTGGTGCTCGGAACACACTGTAAAGTCTTCATGTTTTATGCAGAAAAATTAAACCAGTATTTTCCGGAGTTGACCTCTGAGGTCCTTTACATTACAACCTGCAGAATCCAACTCTGACATTTCTTTATTAACAAGGAAGGAATTATCATTTATAGGTGTGTGTTTTCAAGGATCCATAGAAATCTTACCTAAAACTCTAAGTTTCTACAAATTATACATAAAAATCATTAGTACTGAAAAATATTTTCAAATGCAAAGGATGCCATAAGACAAAAATTTCACTATGAAGATGTAATACGATTTTTTTTAAAAGTACCACTAGAAAACAAATCTATAGGTTTATCATTCTTTAACAGCCTGTGTGCTGCCAGTGAAGGGTTCTAACAGCCAAACAGAACAAGTTAGAGTCTTTTCCTATTCACAAGAGATGGGTACCCTCACAGTACAACTAGATATTTGCTCAAGAATTATGAAGTTCCTTTGCTATCAAAGAATGGAAGAAAGCAGTATCCACTACCAGCTCCAGAAATTTTCTCACCAGAATCTTGGCACTATAAAAATTAATAACAGCACTATATATTTGCCAAGCATTTTATACTTTCCAAAGTAGATTCATATTGATCACCTCATTCTCAGACATAAAGAAATCTAGACAATGAATTTTAATTATTTATAACACTGATAAAATCCAGTCCACACTTCTTATTCCACAGAGAAAGAGTTGGCACTCAGACTGAGTAAAATGTGTTCAGCGTTCCAGACAAGTCATCAGCAACGCTGGATGAGAAGATGTGCATCAAAAGAGAACTCAAAGGAAAAACTATTAAAGAAAAATACAGTCAAAATTAAGACACACAGGCATTAATGTTTATATGCCATGAGTTATATAGCTTTAGAAATTAACAAGAGCACTATTACTAAAAAAGATGTTAAGTACTGATAGTTTAATTTGTCAAAAGCAAATAAGGACAAAAGAATTTGAAAAAAAAAATTAAGTTGTAGGGGCTTCCCTGGCAGTCTAGCGGTTAAGACAACACACTTTCAAGGCAGAGGGCACGGGTTTGACCCCTGGTCAGGGAACTAAGATGGGCCGTGAGGGTATAATATTTTCTACGACCCTCAGAATATACCCTTTGTTTGCTTAAATTAAATCAAAGTTAGCTCTAAGGCCTACTCAGTATCACTTGAGAAGAGCAACACCAGTTGTCACATAGATGCCTTTCCACTCTCTTGAGTTATAACAGGACGTTGGAGAATATATGAGAACAGGAACAACAAGAACCCTTGCATCATCAGTAAGCAAGAGAGATGCTTCCTCTTTCAGGTTTATGTCATACATTTAAAAGCACAGGCATCGGACATCCTGGTGGTCTAGTGGTTACGCTCTTCATTTCCAACACAAATTGTGTGGGTTCTCCTGATGAGAGAACTAAGATCCCATAGACCACATGATGGAGCCAAGTCCTGGGGCCAAAAGAGGAAAAAAAAAATTAAACTGAAAAAGGAGAAAGACACTGGCATCCACCCTCCCTGTTACAAGCCAGAAACAGTGACCTTTCCTCCCAGGGTCAGTCCCAGTCCCCTGGGACATCTCCTACAGCTGCACTCTCCCCAGCTGTAAGCCTCAAAGTCATCTTGACTCTATTACTCTCTCCCTTCCAAAACCAGTAACTTACCACCAAAACCGAATTCTGGAATATTCCTCTCCACTCCATCTTTACCGGTCACTGCCTAGTCCAGCAATCTGTCGCCCTGTAAGGGCTACCTCAGGAGGTTCACTTCTGCTCTCCCTGACTCTCCTCACCCAGTCTTTGACTCTTACTCTATGCCCATCAGCTTCAACATATTTCGCTTAGGTAGAGCCAATCTAACAATGCATTGCATAAGAAATACGGAGAAAGAGATAAAAAGAAATGTGGAGAGGCAGAGAAGAAAATTTACATCGCACAGTTCAGTTCAGTTGCTCAGTCATGTCTGACTCTTTGCAACCCCATGGACTGCAGCACGCCAGACTTCCCAGTCTATCACCAACTCCCGGAGTTTGCTCAAACTCATGTCTGTCAGTCAGTGATGCCATTGAACCATCTCATCCTCTGCCATCCCCTCCTCCTCCCACCTTCAACCTTTCCCAGCATCAGGGTCCTTTCCAATAAGTCAGTTCTTCACATCAGCTTGACTAAAAGTCCAATGAAACCACTGGACTTTCAGCTTCAGCATCAGTCCTTCCAATGAATATTCAGGACTAATTTCCTTTAGGATGGACTGGTTGGATCTCCTTGCAGTTCAAGGGACTCTCAAGAGTCTGCTCCAACACCACAGTTCAAAAGCATCAAATTGCACAGCACTAGGCAAAACTCTGCTAATTTTCTTTTAATTATCCCATCTTTCCTGAAAACTCCCCTCTGGGAGAAAGCCTCCTTCTCTACCACAACTCCTGAACTGTCCCCTTCTCTCTGGGCTTCAGTGTGCTGTCCTTAGTCTCTACCCTAATCATTTATCTTACATGGAGCAGTTCAACTCTTTCCTCAGCTTCTACCACGTGCAGCCTTTCACCAGTCACCCAACACAACTCCCACCAAAGGATCTAACTTCCTTAAAAGACAGCAGGGGAATAGCAAGTAACAAAAGGGACAAGGTAATTAGAGGACAAGTTCCATATGTGACTGCTTAAGAAAAAATTTTAACTGAGAAATCACTAACATACTGAAAGGTTTTTGTGTTTCTGCACCATATGGCATGCAGGATCTTAGCTTCCCAGCCAGGGGTCAAATCCAAGACCCCTGCATTGGGAGCATTGGAGTCTTAACCACTGGACTTCCAGGAAAGTCCCTGAAAATATATTTTTTAAATGACCATTAAGCTAAATGACTGGCATGACCGACTCAAAGGACATGAGTTTGAGCCAACTACAGGAGACGGTCAAGGACAGGGAAGCCTGGAGTGCTGCAGTTCATGGGGTCGCAAAGAGTCAGATATGACTGAGGGACTAAACACCACCACCCAAAAGCTAAATGAAAATTAAACTGAAACAATGAAATTTTATTGTTCTGCTGAGAAATCTAGCACCCATAATTTAAAAAGTGTAAGAGTCAGTTAGAGCAATGGTGCCAGGAAGCATAAAAACTTGCTATATGGGGTGCAAACCAGACCCCACTGGTGGGGTGCACATTCCCAGTAATCATTCCAGATCCACGTCAAAGACCATACCCCAGTGGAATCTTCCTCCCTGAGCAGATGTTTTGCTCAGTGATGCCAAAGAAAGTCATTCAATACTCTGGTGAATGCCATTTTTCACACTGCATTTTCTGTCCACCACACCTCCATCAAGGACTAAGCATTTGGGGATGTAAAAAACAACTTTTGTCAGATCATCACTGAATACTGACTGTCCAACACACTGCTTATCTATAGTTGGTGCTCAATAACATTTGCTATATGAATGTAAGTATAGAAGATCATTAAAATCCTACAAAAATCTAAAACCAGGGGAATCATTGGCTCAGCAATTTTTCTCCTTTAGCCTCACAGAAATGAACTGGATTCATCTGTTCACTGTCTGCTTACATCTTCTTGAAAAGTGAAGTCGCTCAATCCTGTCTGACTCTTTGTGACCCCATGGACTGTAGCCTACCAGGCTCCTCCATCCATGGGATTTTTCAGGCAAGAATACTGGAGTGGGTTGCCATTTCCTTCTCCAGGAGATCTTCCCAACCCAGGGATTGAACCCTGGTCTCTCACATTGTAGGAAGACGCTTTACCGTCTGAGCCACCAGGGAAGTCCTATATCCTCTTGAGTAATTGCCATCACAAACCTAGCCAGTACTAATTGTGATGGCAGTTACATCACAAATAGTACTGGCTAGGTTTTTTATTTTTCTGGCCTAGTTTTATTTCCTGTTGATGAAATGATTATACCTTATATGCAATCACACTCATTTTACCTTCCTTCTCTATTCTATCTATAAAACTCTCCCAGCTGATTTTAACCAATACTTTAAATTATTTTCAATGAGCAGTCTGTAGAAGACCTGGCTTCTTTAGACTTCTTCAGGCACTGTAAATATATGTAGAAAGAGCTAACATAAAATGACTCTCAAGGACTTCCCTGGGGGTCCAGTGGTTAAGACTCTACGCTTCCAATGCAGGGGACCCAGATTCAATTCCTGGTTGGGGAACTAAGATCCCACATGCTGCATGGTGCAGCCAAAAAAATTTTTTTTAGGGACCTCCCTGGTGGTCCAGTTGCTAAGACTCCATGCTCCCAAGGCAGAGGACCTGAGTTCACTCCCTGGTCAGTGATTTAGATCCCGCATGCTACAACTAACACCTGGTGCAGCCAAATAAATAATTAAAAAAATTTTTTAATTAAGTTAAAATGACTCTCAGTTCAATTAAATTAAGTAAATAATATGGGATTGCTCAGTATTCAATACTATGTTAAGCATCATAAGAGATGTAAAAGAAATATTAGATGAATTCTCTGTACTCGAAAAGTTCACATTCATTCATTTGTTCATTCAGCAAATAATTACTGAAGAACAACTATGCACTTTGCCTAACGCTAAGCACTAAGAAAACTATCAAGGCATCAAATCTCTGATCTGGGCATTCCAGGAGCTTACACACAAGTCAAGGGAGATGTAAAAAACACAAACAGAAAGTTAAATCGCAATGTTAGTGTTACATATGTAATCAATAGCATTCATCAGGAAAAAATGTTAAAAACATTATAAATAATGTTAAGATAACTTTTAAGATGTTCCAGGATATATCATTACGTAGATGGCATGGTTGTGGTCTGGACACAAAGAATTAAGAGGGAGAGGTTTTTGTGTACCCCAGCGATCCAGAGTGTTTCAGGGAGAAATGAGAATTGGGGACAGGCAGTATATTATCTCAGGCACAACAGAATGAAGTTGATCAATAGTAACTTACCGTTTACACTCCCTCTTCCCATACCCTCCATCATTTCACTACTACCAGGTGGACTTGGAACGGATTCAAAGTCTTAAAGAACGGACACCACGTGGACTACAGATGAAGTCGAGATTCAGACACTTCTGCAAATGGTAGCAGAGAGGGACAGCCACACCCAGGGACTAAGCAGGAACTGAAGTCTCAGAAGAAGCCAGTGACAGAGAAACACAGCCCTGAACTAAACTCCTTACTCTCATACCCACGAAATTTCTGAAAACTAAGTACCACCCAGGGAAGACCACTGAGTTCAGTTTTAAATGACTGAATTTTACCCTGTACAACTAAAAATGTCTTCCTCTGTATGGGTACTGATGACAATGATACTGCGTACAAAAATAAAAACATTTCTTACACAACAAAATTTTGAGGCTTGGGAATTAAAATTCTGCTACAGAGGTTCTTAACATCAAATATAATACAAGGTGGTATATCATTACATTCCAAAATGATCCTCAAAGACAAAGCTAGTATGGCTAGAATGTAGTGTATACATACTAAACACCACATTCAAGCACTTTTTTTTTTTTAATCAGGTCTTATGTTTACTTATATAGTTCCATTTCAGGTGCTCTTCAGTCCTTTGTATAGATCTGTATTTCTGTATTGCCATGTAGCATCATTTTCTTTCTGCCTGATGGACTTCCCATAACATTTCTTGTAGTGCAGGTCTGCTGGTGATGAAGTTTTTCAATTTTTACATGTTTGAAAAGTCTAATTCATCTTTGTTTTTGAAATATATTTTTGTTAAGTATGGAATTGTAGGTTAGGGACTTCCCTGGCTGTCCAGTGGTTAAGACTCTACGCTTTCAGTGCAGGGTTGTGGGTTGAATCCCTTGCTGAAGAACTAAGATCCCACATACAGTTTTGTGTGACCAAAAAAAAAAAAAAAATTATAGGTCAAGGTTTTTCTTCTAATACTTTAATGATGGTCCTTCACTGTGTTGTATACTTTTGTTTTCAACAAGAAATTTGTATCATCTTTATCTTTCTTCCTCTATATGTAATATACCTTTGATCTTTGGTATCTTTTAAGATCATTAGCACTGCTTTTGAACAATTTAATTGTAATGTGCTTTGATGTAATCTTCCTTACACATCTTTTGCTGGGGTTAATTGAGCTTCTTGGATCTGTAGGATTACACTTCTCATCAGATCTGGAAATTTTTTAACCTTGATTTCTTCAAATATTTTTCCTGTTCTCCCTCGTCTTTCAGGGAACTCTAAATACATGTATATTAGGTAACTGGAACTTGTCCCACAAATCACTGATATTTTAATTTTTGTAATTCTTTTCTCTATTTTATTCTGGATAGTTTCTAATGCCCTGGTTTCAAAGTCACTATTCTTTTCTTCTGCATTGTCTAATCTGCCTTTAAACCAATCTACCGTATCACTCATCTCAGATGTTATAATTTTCTGTCTAGAAATTCAATATGGGCCTATTAAAATATTTTCCATGTCTCCATATGGAATCTAACAATCCTTTTATTGTCATTGTCTGATAATCATAATACCTGTCTCAGTTTCCAGGTCAGTTTTGTTTGATAGATTTCTTCTCTTATTATGGGTCATTATTTTCCTGCTTCCTTGTATGCCAGGTAAATTTTGACTGGATGAGACACTGTAAAATTTACTTTGTTGAATAACTGATATTCTTTCATCCCTATAATTATTCTTAACTTTGTACTGTGATTAAAAAGACTGAACATTAAAACTTCCATTTTAACCACTTTTAAGGTTACAGTTCCATAAACTAAGTATACTCATATTGTCGTACAACTGATCTTTAAATTTTTTCATCTTGAAAAAGTGAAAATCTATACCCATAAAATACTAGCACTCTCCTCGCCCAAGCCCTTGGCAACTATCTTTCTACTTCCTGTTTTTATGGCTTTGATTAATTTAAATACTTCATATGAATGAAGTCAGATAGTATTTGTCCTTTTGTTATTCCACTTGGCATAATGTCCTTGAGCTTCACCCATGTTGCAGCATGTGACAGAACTTTTTTAAGGTGCATATTATTTCATTGTATATATATCACATAGTCTTTATTCATTCGCCTCTTGATGGACATCTGGGTTGCTTCCATCTTTTGGCTAGTGTAAATAATGTTGCAATGATCATGAAAGTGAAAGTCGCTCAGTCGTGTCCGACTCTTTGCGACCCCATGGGCTATACAGTCCATGAAATTCTCCAGGCCAGAATACCGGAGTGGGTAGTCTTTCCTTTCTCCAGGGGATCTTACCAACCTAGGGATCGAACCCAGGTCTCTTGCATTGCAGGTCGATTCTTTACCAGCTGAGCCACAAGGGAAGCCCAAGGATACTGGAGTGAGTAGCCTAATCCTTTTTCAGCAGATCTTCCTGACCTAGGAATCCAGTGGGGTCTACTGCATTGCAGGCAGATTCTTTATCAACTGAGCTATCAGGGAAGCCCTGTGATGAACATAGGTGTGCAAATATATCTCTTTGAAGTATTGCCTTAAATTATTTTCAATATACACCAGGAGTGGGTTACTGGATTCATATGATAGTTCAATTTTTTATTTTTTGAGGAAGCATACTGTTTTCCATAATAGCTCCATCATTTCACATTCCCACCAGCAGTGCACAAAGGTTTCAATTTCACCACACCCATGACCACATATGTTCCTTTGATATTAGCCATTCTAATGAGTGTGAGGTAATTTTGTGGGTTTAATTTACATTTCTCTTATGAATAGTAATGTTCAATATCTTTATATATGCTTATTGGCCACATGGGTATATTCTTTGGAGAACTGCTAATGCAAGTCTTTGTTCATTTTTAACAGGGTTATAGGCATACTTCATTTTATTGTGCTTTGCTTTATTGTACTTCACAGACATTGCATTTTTTTTTTTACACATTGAAGGTTTGTGGCAACCCTTTGATGATTAACAATTTTTAGCAATAGGGTATTTTAAAAATTAATTATATACATTGGGGGCATAATGCTATGCACACTTAATAAACTATAGTATAGTATAAATATAACTTTTACATGCACTAAGAAGTGAAAAAATTCATATGACTTACTTTACTGCAATATTTACCTTCTCATGGTGGTCTAGAACCAAACCCACAATATTTCCAAGGTATGCCTATACCTTGCAGAAGTTCCCTATATGTTTTATAGGGAACTGATATTAAACTTATGTCAGCTATATTATTTGCAAATATTTTCTTCCATTCCATAGTTGCCTTTCCTGATGACTGTTTCCTTTGATACACAGGAGTTTTAAAGTTTGATGTAGTCCCACCTGTCTGCTTTTGTTTTTGTTGTCATATTCAACAAATCATCACCAAATGTAATGTCCTGAAGCTTTTCCTCTATGTATTTTTTGAGGAGTTTTGCGATTTTAGGTATTACTTTTAGGTCTTCGATGCACTTTAATTTCTGTATATTGTATTAGGAGAGTCCAACTTCATTTTTTCTGCACGTAGATACCCAGTTTTCCTAACACCAGTTATTAAAGAGACTGTCTTCTCCCCATTGTGTAGTCTTGGGACCGTTATCAAAAATCATTTGGCCGGATACACAAGAGTGAATTCCTGGGCTCTCTATTCTGGCCCATTGGTCTATATTCCAGTAGAGTACCATTTTGATTATTATTGTTTTGTAGTAAGTTTTGAAATTGGGAAATGTGAGTCTTACAACCTTGTCTTCCTTTTTCAAGGTTGTTTTGGCTACTTAGTACCCACTGAGATCTCATTTAACTTTTTTTTTCTATTTCTGAAAAAAAAAAAAAAAAAGCCCTGTAACCACTCTTGATCTTTGTTCTCAAAGTCAGAAAAATCCTTGGGAAAGGTTTGATCTTTTGGGGGTCCTATGTTTAAGCTCTGGTAGGCAGGACAAAGCGGAGTTTAGTCTTGGGCTGTGGCTCCTCAGCAGGAGATGATTATGCTCCCCAGAGGACATCTGGCAATGTCTAGAGACATTTCTGACTCTCATGAGTGAAGAGGTGTTACAGGCATCTAGGGTGTTGAGACCAGAGATGCTGCTAAATACCATACCATGCACAGATGATCCCCTTGTAACAAAGAGTTATTCAGTGCAAAATTTCCATGGTGCTGAGGCTAAAATCATGGTCTAAGGACTAATAGTTCCCCACTATTAATATTGAGATAAGATGCTTCTGAATATTCTATCCAATACCCTTTTGGACTATTTAAATTTACAAATACTCATTTATATATACATACCTAGGTACATGTATGATTATTTAATGGAGTGATGGCATAGATTTTAAACATTCTTTTAATAGCTACAAAAACCAGAAAAGGCAAATGAAAACAATGACCTAAAATCCTCAACCCATCAGGCTGCCAAAAATAAAACTGACAGAGACACAAGCTGGAGAGAGTATAAGAGATCGGTCATTTCTGATGCCATATTGCTCTCCAAAGTAGTATATCTAAAAGAGGTGAAGATATGCATATTCTATGACCCACAATTCTATTTCTAGTAATTCATCCCAGAGGAAATCTTGTATAAATAAGTCAAAATATAGGTAAAAGCACACCATTATTTGTAGTATCAAAAAACTGGAAACAACCTGAATGTCTATCATCAGAAGACTAGATAATGTTAGAATATTCATTTAGTGAAATACTCCACAACAAGTTAAAATGAAGTAGTTATCTGTATTAATATGAAAAAAATCATGGACACATATGTTAAATGAGAAAGCTGTATAGCAGATATTTGTAAAAAGTTTCAAGTACCTTATATTATTAATGAAAAGTGTTCATGGAAAAATAGTAAGATGGACAGAAAGAATAACTAACATGCCAATTTCAGATAAGGAAAGGGATTAAATGGGAGACGGTCTTCAATCATATCATTAGTGTTTTATTTCTTAGAGAAAATAAACAGCTGATACATACAAATTGCTGACATTTCTAAATCAGGATAGAGAAAATGAGCATATATTATATTATTCTATTCTTCTGCATGCTTTATTTTATAATTAAAAATATTAAAGAAAATTTGAACAGAATAATATTACATTAGGGAACATCCTACAACAATATGTATACAGTGGTCCTGCTTTCCATAGAGCATCTTACTTAATCATCCTTTTTATTTGGTCTTAAGAAAATATAGTAGGAAGCTTCTTTTCAGAAATTATATAGCAACTTCCTAAATTATATAGCAACTTCCCTAAGCTAACATTTAAATTTGGGAATAAGAGGAAATGCTTAAGAGTGTCAGGATTTTATTCCTCAGTTCAGTTGCTCAGTTGTGTCCAACTCTTTGTGACCCCATGAACCGCAGCACACCAGTCCTCCCTGTCCATCATCAACTGCCAGAGTCTACCCAAACCCATGTCCATTGAGTCGGTGATGCCCTCCAACCATCTCATCCTCTAAGTTTAAATGAAAAACATCTAGAATGAAAGGCTAAATGATGAATGGGGGTTATAACAGCAGATCTGCGTGGACACAGGAATCCACAAAGATGGAACAGTGTAATTTTTTTACAGTTGATACTATGCATACACTAAGAGAATCTACTGCCAGGCACTTGATATAAATTATCTCTAATCCTTAAAACAACCTCCCAAAGTAGTGGTTACATCTATTTTTACTGATAAACAGACTCAAGTTCTCTAAGGTTAAGAAACTTGCCCAATACCACTCAGCTGGTGAGCACTAGAGTCATATAATCAAACAAGTGTCAAGGTCCATGTCTCCACTGTTCCATATAAGGCTGGGCCCAGGAAGGTATGCTGGACCTGCCTCAGTGTAATTTAATCATTCTCCTTACAGAGTTAGTCTGGCCCTACCCAACTTCCTCAATCTTGGAAAATTTTACTTAATTCTAGTATCTTAAAATAACTTAAATAGGCTGATTCCATGTTTTTTGGTTTGCATGTTTTAATGTGACAGGTTTTTCCTGTAATTCTGTTTATTTAGTTAGTATAAACATGCCAGGCAAATTTACTAGAGATTTTCTTCTTAGCTAATAATAATGACCTCAACTTTGTGAAAGAAAAAATAAGTATGAAACTGATTCTTCATAGTGGCCTAAAAGCAAAGACTAAAGAAAACCACCAACATGTCCCATATGCAAGAAAATTAAGTCTTACACGCTTTCTAACTCATAAAGCACTTTCACATATGATCTTCAAGTTTCACATCAACCCAATGAGCTAAGCAAAACTGAAAATATTATTATCATGATTATATATACACACACACACACGACAATAGTATTGGGCCAACCAAAAAGTTCGCTCAGGTTTTTCTGCAATATCTTATGGAAAAAGGTTTTTGGCCAACCCAATATTATGTTTCCTCATATTATTTTATTTTCATTTTACATGAGGATAAAACAGGTAAACAGGTAAGGTAAACCTAAACAGCCTAGGTCATCCACTGATGTTAAAGATGGTACTGTTTTCATTGTGCTTGGAGCCCAGGCCCATGTCCCATGGAGGGTGAGGGGAGGGGAAGGAGGCTCCCTAGGGAGGGGAGATTTTATATATATATATATATATATATATATATAATATAATATAATATAATATAGTGTTATGACTGATTCACACTGTTGTACACAAAAACCAATACAACATTGTAAAGCAATTTTCCTCCAGATGTGTATAAGAGACAGACACAAGAAACACCTTTGAGGTTTTAAAGTAATTAAAAGCCGCAGACCCTCAGCTCCAGACCCGGAGCCCTCCTCCTGCTACTCTTCTGGGTTGTCCAGACCCCACCAAAAACCTCTTTTTGGAACCAAAGGGGCTTTCCCAGGTGGCTCTTACAAGTTTCCATTTCTATGCAGAGTATTTTCTCCCCACTATCTGTAACCTCTTCCCTTATGAATAATCATATAATTCTTTTTGCATTTATTTCATGTGCAAATATACCATTTGTGGTAATTGTTTCGTTATTCTCCTAAACCCAATTAAGTTTTCCTTTTCACCATCATATTGTTGTTCAGTCGCTCAGCTGTGTCCAACTCTTTGCAACCCCATGGAATGCAACACTCCAGGCTTCCCTGTCCTTCACAATCTTCCGAAGCTTGCTCAATCTCATGTTCATCGACTCAGTGATGCCATCCAACCTTCTCATCCTCTGTTATCCCTTTCTCCTCCTGCCTTCAGTCTTTCTCAGCATCAGGGTCTTTTCCAATGAGTCAACTCTTCACATCAGGTGGCCAAAGTATTGGAGCTTCAGCTTCAGCATCAGTCCTTTCAATGAATACTTTACCATCATAACAGTTATTTAAAGGCAAGAACTGTGTCTTAAACATCTAAATATTCCCTCAAAGTGCCTAGCACAGATCACATACTTTCATTAACACAGGCTATTCATACATCAGGCTACTGTATTCTTTGACAGATATCAGTAAACACACGATGCTTAAATTGTTCACAGTACGCTTGATGGACATAACATTCAAATCCTTTCCACTATCATCTTCTTTATTTCTGTTGGTAGCATACTGCTGTGCTTGAGACTGCTGCTGGGTTTTTCATATTATCATTATTAAATGTTCAGTGTAAGGATCCAAGCAGGTTGTTTTTTTTTTTCTTTGACCATGACAGAGTTGTTAAATGTCATTGATTGACACTGCAGATTTCAAATGTGTTTTATGGCGGAAAGCTCTGCGGGCAGAAATTCACCTGTGTAAATAATACATCATAAGTAGCACCCTGCATAGTTCTCCTTGGCTTTTGATGTGTATAGACCTTTAATCTATGGCTTTCATTCTTGTTTACAGTGTATACCAAGTCATGAACATATTCCTTTTTGAAAAATAAAGTGTATCCAGCACATGATCCCTGCCCCTGCTCTAATCTTTTCTAATCTATGAACACATGAAATGTTTTCAAACCAAATATTGAGTCTATCTGACCACAAAATGGAGATTTCCTTTTTAAATAAAAGTGTGTGTTGATGGGTTTTATGGTACGCAGTTTAAATTGCTTCCCAACCATTAAATATGAACACTTAAATATGTTTCAGGCTTAGCCATTAGCTCTTAGTGGCGTCAGAATATTTTGTCCTTTTGTTTCCACAAATATTATTAAACAGAGCCAACAGTAACTTAGAATTGATTCATCTATATGAAACATTTGTCACAGATTTTACAATAGTAATACAAAGCCAGGATATTTCATTTAAATACTGAACTTGGTGTTGCATAGTTGAATAATAAAAATGTTGTTCTGTTCTGGAAAAAAAAATCAATTTTAGTTGGCCTAGATCATTTAGATTATTGTTTTATACCTACCTTTCTTAGTACTATTCTACTGGTGAATTAGATTAAATTTAGAAAAGATTGCTTTAAATTTAAAAATAAACCTTAAATAAAGCCTAAATCCCTGGTGATACAAAGCAATTATTGGGTCATCTTTCATATTGGTCCTGTATTGTGACTCTTTTGGGCTTCCCTGGTGGTGCAGAGGTTAAAGCGTCTGCCTGCAATGTGGGACACCTGAGTTCGATCCCTGGGTCGGTATCTTTATTTCTCTCTACAGATTTGATCCCACTGTATAATCTTTGTAATCTCCAGTCAGATTGGCTGGCAGAACCCATCTGACTAGCTTTGCTAACTAGAATCAATGTGATTGTTTCACATTGATCTTTCAGGCAATTAAAAACATGTGCAATTTAGGAAGCACATATTTTATTACAGTTGTTAGTCCATGACTACAAGTTTGAGATATACAGATTGTACATTTTATATCTGGAAAGTAAATTAAAGGCTACTCTCATCTGCTAATTGCTGTTGTTCAATTTCTCAGTTGTGTCCTACTTTTTGCGACCCCAGGGACTCCAGCATGCCAGGCCTCCCCTGTTATCCACTATCTCCTAGAGTTTGCTCAGATCCGTGTCCATTGAGTCCGTGATGCTATCCAGTCATCTCATCCTCTGCCACCCCCTTCTCCTAATCTTGCCCAGCATCAGGGTCTTTTCCAGTGAGGTGAGTCTTCACGTCAGGTGACCAAAGTATTGGAGCTTCAGCTTCAGCAACAGTCCATCCAATGAATATTCAAGATTGATTTCCTTTAGGATTTACTCGTTTGATCTCCTTGCTAATAGTTTTGTAAAAATCAAAAGTGTTTAAACACTAGTCTTATAACTGTTAAACCTGAACACGATCACATTTTTGATAACTGTTATTTTCTCACTGGTGATATTAACCCCAGCCTTTAATCTGTGACATATTTTCTAAACTTTATTTTCAAATATTTGGACTTTATCTTAGCTCTTTTGATTATGTTTGCTATTAGAACTTTATATGAACAAATCCCAAACCTCTAAGATATTCTTGAGGAGTAGTGAAGAAGTTTGGCTAAACCTTTTATTAGTAAATATAATGGAAGATAGCGGGTTAAAAAAATTAATCAGTTGTGTTTATCACACAGTGTTATTAACAGTTTTATTAATAAAGTATTATTAATACTTTATATGTTAATAATATACTTTGAGACACCTGCAGAGAGGGTTCATAATCTACCCTCCTCCTTTTTTTTTTCTTAGAAAATCTCACTGGACTAATGCTCTGCTGTATTCACTTTGCTGAATGATATTTTAGTGCTTAATATCTTTCATAGCATCCTTCAAACATATCTCCCTTGATGATTTATAGATTTTTATAGAGTCTGGTGGCTAGATTAGATGATTTATGACTAATTCTAGAAGGGTTCATGAGAGAAGTCATGATATTTTTGAATTATCTGAGTTAATTCATTTGAAGTGGCAAGAATAAAGGTCGTAACTTATTAACCATGGGGAAAACCTGGAAAATTAATAATGTCACCTGTTCAGAAGTTACATTCCATTTATAATATACTTTGAGACACCTGCAGAGAGGGTTCATAATCTACCCTCCTCCTTTTTTTTTTCTTAGAAAATCTCACTGGACTAATGCTCTGCTGTATTCACTTTGCTGAATGATATTTTAGTGCTTAATATCTTTCATAGCATCCTTCAAACATATCTCCCTTGATGATTTATAGATTTTTATAGAGTCTGGTGGCTAGATTAGATGATTTATGACTAATTCTAGAAGGGTTCATGAGAGAAGTCATGATATTTTTGAATTATCTGAGTTAATTCATTTGAAGTGGCAAGAATAAAGGTCGTTAACTTATTAACCATGGGGAAAACCTGGAAAATTAATAATGTCACCTGTTCAGAAGTTACATTCCATTTGGACCATGCCTGTGTCCTTAAATCCTTTAAACTGGAGTATTAAGACACTTTAACTAACTTCCCCCTTGTTTAACTTTTAGTGCTTACTCTCTGCTTTATTATATCTTTAGGTATTAAGTCTTAATTATAGTTACTTACAGCTCAGTGAGCTTTGTGCCTGAGATGACTTGATATACTTTCATAATTGAAATTATTAATCATTTTATTTTCTATTATCTTCTGTTTTTCTACTTCCCATGCAAAATGTTAGACATTTAGTGTCAAAATTTTTAATCTAACGTAATTAATTTTTTATTCCAGTTGGGTTATGGATAGATAATCTTTCTTAAAAACTTTTTATCAATACAAACCTACTGTTTTAAAACCTAAATGATGTTATTATGTGTTTGGCCTTGAGATGATTTTTAAATGCTGTCCATCTTTAAACTATATTGTAGTCTAAAGGCTAAAGTAGTATTGACTCTGAATTTACTGGTAGAAATATGAAATATTGTCAGGGTTTCCCTGGTGGCTCCGTGGCAAAGAATCTGATGCCATGCAGGAGACTTGGGTTTGATCCCTGGCTCAGGAAGATCCCCTAGAGAAGGAAATGGCAAGCCACTCCAGTATTCTTTCTGAGAGAATCCCATGGACAGAGGACCCTGATGGGCTAAGTCCATAGTGATGACAAATAGTCAGACACAACTGAGTGACTAACACTTTCAAAGTTGAAAAAACATCAGATAGACCAGTCGTAATCAACCTCTATATTCCCTTGTGTGCTAAAGGACCAATCAAATGTGCTTCCCAGAGGTTTTTATAAAACCTATGGAGAGTTTGCTATCCATATATCTTTTCAAAAATAAACATGAATTTTTAAATGTCTATTAAGGGTATCATAAACTGAAATTATTAGTAGAATATGCCTTTCAAAAACTATTAGGGAGAAATGAGTGCTTTGTTGGAAATAAATATTTTGTGTCTTAACATACTCTGTCCTCTTGGTTATTTACTGAGTCCGTGTAGTCACAGAACCATGGAACAAGGAGTGGTTTAAGAACTGTGGAATCCATTCTTTTGCTTCCAAGGGATACTTGTTAACAAAATAATTACTTGTTTCTTAAATAAAAATATTCTATGGTAAAAATGAGGTTTTAGTGCCAGAATTTGACTTCTTTTAGAAGAGAAGCTTTTGTGTTTCTCCCTATTAAGCAGAGATGTTTTCAGGCTACTCTGGAGAAGCACAGCCAGAGGTCTGGGGGACAGCTGGGTTATTGGAAAGTGACATAAAGACTTGAGAAAAGGTGATGTGTTTTCTAAGGAAACTCAAATTCTGTGAGAAAATTAGAGGCTGGAGCTGTAGAAATTAATCAAGTTCTCCTAACAATCAAAAGATAGAGCTATAATTCAATTCTATTTTTTAAATTCCAAAGCAGATATTTCTTCTGATAATTTATCATGTGTAGGCTATTGGCAGAAAAGACTGAAAGAATAAAGGATATAAGAGGACAGAGGGAAGAGATGTCTTTATGGGAGCCAAATGTGATAAGAGAAAGGACTGAAATATTGATTTGAGCATAAGTATAGGAAACATGCATTTAGAAATCAAGCATGGTATTTCCATAGTATCACAGTGAGAGAATATCATATCCGCCATGGCCGCTTTCAAGCTCCAGGTATATTTTTTTTCTTTTGAAAATTGTTTTGGTTTTATTTGTGTGTGTGTGTGTTGTTGTTGTTGTGCTTAAATTGAACCAGTACTTACATTACAAAGTAGAAGATACACCTCAAAGTCTTGACTTCCTGCCACTTTCAAAAGTTTTAAAATAGCAAGGATTAGATCTTATTCCTTTGTGGCCACAACTTTCAATAGAGATGATAAACAGCTAACTCCTTTCCAACAAGATATGCTTTCCTCCCATCACCCAAGGACTCACCTTGGCCTGCTTCAGATATTTATATCCCCTTGTTGGCACATGTGGGCATTTGAATTTTTTAATTTTGAGAGAGTGAGCAATGATCTGATCTTAGATTATAGAATAAAAGTAATTCCATATGTATTTACTGATTACCAGGCATCTGTCAGGTACCGATCTAAGACCTAATGTATAGGACAGTGAAAAAGTCAGAAAAGTTCTCTGTGGAGAGTCTGTTCTGATGTACATATGCCATCACGTAATCTTCATGTAATCAACTAAAATATATAGTTTGTTTGTTATAAGTGCTAAGGAGAAAATAAAGGTGGAAAGGGGACAGTATCACTGGTTTCTGTTTTAGGCTGGGTCATTAGGGATAGTCACCCTCTCATTAAGACTTTCCCTAACTCTCCTGTCTAAATTGAGATGGTTACATTTGTGTAAGAACCTAAAGAAAATAATCCCTGTGACTCTTTGAGGGATAAGTCTTCCAGGCGAAGGAAAAAAAAAAAAATCAAGGACAGGTACCCTGAATGGATTTGCTAAATAATGTTAAATAAACATTAAAGAGGCCAGTGTGTGGGGGGAGGAGTGGGAGGGGTGAATTGGGGGGGTTGCCTGGTGTGAACCAGTAAGGGAAGTAACAGTGGTTTCTATTTGAAATGCCTTATAAATTGTTAGCACTCCAACTTCCATTCTGCCTCTGTGTATGAACTATATTAGGCCCTAAAGAAAGTGAGTTTATACTGAACTTGCTCTAATATGTCCCAGTTTTGTAAAGTACAAGTAACATAACCTGTGCCCTCTACCTCTATAGATACTCCACTGCAGTAGATTGGTTGGAAGAAAGAATGCAAGTTGGACCAAAAGATAAGAGAATCCAAATGATGAAATGCTAATCCTGATCCTCTTTTGATCATTCAGTGATAATTTCAGTGATTCATTCATTCATTGCCTCTCAGCTCCACATCTACCCTTCATTACCTGCCCAGCTATAGTGGAGTTAGGTCCTTTACACAAAATTAAGCTTTGTCAGTAGAGGGTGCTAAAGCGACATTGCTGAAGAAAGAGTCTTTCCCATAACTAGCTCCTGTGTTGATCTGTTTTGCTTCTTACTTGTATTGCAAGAATGCTGGTGTGGGAACAAACAGCGGTACCCTATTTCAGACTGGACCCAGGGCATCCAGTCTGATGTATCATCTTGCTTCAGGTCTCCCAGTGGGATACTACATATAGTATTCTCCTGCTGCTCTGCTGGTTAGCAGGCTCTAATACCCTGACTCCTTCAGTATGCCCACCTGCCAGCCTTGAGCAACTTGTACCCCAAAAGGTGCACCTGGCTTACATAGCAACTGTAAACAGCTCTGGCCTGGACAACTCAGTGGATTTCATCAATTATATCTGTGTTCCAGTTGTGGAGAACTCTCCTCCCCTGTGCAGTTTTACCATCCTCAGGTATTCTCTCTCAGCTCTAGAGTTTTCTCTAGAACTCTCAATAAGCCTTTGTAGATAAGTTAATAATTTTTATTATTTAATAACTTAAATATTAGTTAATTTTATTTGCTGTATATCCTAATTATTGGTATTAAACTTTGGCTGTTCAAATCAGGATATGATTTCTGACCCCTGATTGGACCACGAATGATACAGGTAATAGAGCAAAATATTAATGCTGAAACTGAAAGATGCATGTTTATTTTGTCAGTATTCTCAAGGATATGTCAAACTGAAGAAGTCAGCCAAAATGTTACTCGAGTTGCCGTTATCAGAAAACTTAAGAGTAAGAGGAGCATGACAGGTGGAGTAAGAGAGGCAACTGATACAAGTGTGCAAAGCACTCTTGACAAGCAAATTGAACTTAATAAGGAATAGAAAGGTATAGTTTAATTCAGGGACATGCATACTCACTGGGCAATTTTTACATGTAAAGCAACTGTGTTACTTGCTCTGCAACTCACAGTTAAGTGCTGGCACCCGATAATTGCTGAACCGAGAGAAACCACATAGCATATAAAGAGAATTTCTACTTTTCAAGTAACTTAGAGCCCTATGGGAAAAAGAAATGGAAATCGACTCCAGTATTCTTGCCTAGATAATCCCGTGGACAGGGGACCCTGGTGGGGTCACAACTGAAGCAACTTAGCATGCATGCATGCCTTGGAGAAGGAAATGGCAGCCCACTCCAGTGTTTTTGCCTGGAGAATCCCGAGGACACAGGAGCCTGGTGGGCTGCTATCTACGGGGTGGCACAGAGTTGGACATGACTGGAGAGTATTAGCAAACAGTGGTGGGGAGGGGTGGGGAAGAAACGCACACACACACACACACACACACACACACACAACACACCTGTAGAGTGACATCATGATGTAGTAAGACCTGTGATGGAGGTGACAGAGCAGAGATATATCAGAAAAGTCAATTATATCAGTCATTGAGCAGCAGTGATGTTTTGAGTGTGAGCAAATTAGGGCTGCTATCTACGGGGTGGCACAGGGTTGGACATGACTGGAGAGTATTAGCAAACAGTGGTGGGGAGGGGTGGGGAAGAAACGCACACACACACACACACACACACACACACACAACACACCTGTAGAGTGACATCATGATGTAGTAAGACCTGTGATGGAGGTGACAGAGCAGAGATATATCAGAAAAGTCAATTATATCAGTCATTGAGCAGCAGTGATGTTTTGAGTGTGAGCAAATTTTCAGTAGAGGACCCCGTCTATGGATATTATATTGTTACCTTTATGTATAGCACCAAGTATCAGTAAGTTAATTTCTAAGACCACTTAGTCTCACTGTAAGACTTAAACACTTTGACCTATCGCTTATATTCTTGAACAGTAATTTACTGAATCACCTGATAGCTGAGTAATCAAGTCAACATCTTAGATGCTACTCAAAACTTATGGAATTATTTCCTGGACAGATTGTGCAGTAATAATTAGAAGAAAATAATTTATGAATTTGAAATATCACACCAATCACAGTCAGTCAAACTTTAATAATACGTTAGTACAGACAAAGCTCCCAATAATTTTATTTCATCAATAGGCCATGTATATCCAGGGCATACATTTACACATGGTTAAAATGTGTTAGCATAGATTCAGAACAGCATACCTTTGTTTAACTATTGCCTCTTTCAAATAATTAAGACTTGAAACCCTCCAACATTGTAATTTAAATTGCAAATAAGAAAACACAAAGGATCAATTTATCTAAATCTGCATGGTCTTAAACATCAGTGCTGGAAACAGTGTGTTTCATTTAACAATATTTTGCCCTATCATAGAAATAATACATTAGGATATAAAACTGCCCACCTGTTTTGTACAAGGTTATTATTCATGATGTTTTCTTGGCAAGTTTGATTCCTAAATATTTACTAGTGTGATCTCATGGAAGCTGTTTTATCCTTGAGAAATATGGTAAAATCTTTATCTTGTTCTTTTGAGGCTCAGTGAACCCTGGAATTAATATGGTAGCTAAAATAGGGGGAAATTTTTTCTCCTTTTTTACATTATTTCAGTTTAGTCAGTTGAGTTGCTCAGTCATGTCCGACTCTTTGTCACCCCATGATTCCCAGCACACCAGGCTTCCTTGTCCATCACCAACTCTGGGAGTTCACTCAAACTCATGTCCATAGAGTTGGTGATACCATCCAGCCATACCATCCTCTGTCGTCCTTCTCCTCCTGCCCCCAATTCTTCTCAGCATCAGAGTCTTTTCCAATGAGTCAACTCTTTGCATGAGGTGACCAACGCATTGGAGTTTCAGCTTCAGCATCAGTACTTCCAAAGAACACCCAGGACTGATATCCTTTAGAATGGACTGGTTGGATCTCCTTGCAGTCCGAGGGACTCTCAAGAGTCTTCTCCAACACCACAGTGCAAAAGCATCAATTCTTCTGCCCTCAGCTTTCTTCACAGTCCAACTCTCACATCCATACA